>OY748306.1:8579357-8784907 GCA_963556515.1 Nudaria mundana
TTGTGTATTTTTTTTGTGAATAATTAATGTAAATGTTATTAGTGTAGTGCCCAGATTTTAAGTCAAATTTAAATATGTCCCGTGTAAATAATAGTGTTTTGTGGGAACATTTTGTTAAACAAGACTTCGTGAATAAAAAGGCTAAGTGCAATGCCTGTGGTCAATTAATTAGTTATAAAACAACAACAGGCAATTTAAAAACTCACTTGAAAAACCGCCATATCTAATTATATCGTCAGGTAGCAACACACCAAGTTGCTGTCAGAGATGAGCTGACATCATCTCAAAATTTACCACCTGTATCACAGCCAGTACTAGCACAGGAAGCTATCAACAGTAGGGCTCTTGAAGCTGTACCTTCATGTTCCAGAACAGTGGAACAACAAAACGTCGTCCCAGTTGCTCAACCTCAGTCTTCTCAACCTCTACCACGAGCCGCAGCTCAACAACGTCAACACCGAATAGATACGTATGGCGCTGCACGAAAAATATCAGCAGACCAAAAAAAGAAAATTGACCGTGATTTGTTAAACTTGTTTATAGAAGGATATCAACCATTTTCGTTAGTAGAAGAAAAAGCGTTCAAAAAGTTCGCAAGTTGGATTCCAGGATATTCGCTACCAAGCCGTAAAACCGTTTCAAATAAAATGATTCCAGCTCTTTATGAAAATACCAAAGAAAAAGTTAAAGAACAAATTAATATCTTAAGATCCTATGATCATATAAAATTGTGCCTAACCACCGACATGTGGACCTCACGCGCTAATGAAAGCTATATAGCAGTAACCGGACATTTTATAACAGAGCAATATGAACTAAAATCATTGTTATTACAATGCTCATTATTTGAAGATACTCATAGTAGCGCAAACATTAAATTAAAATTAATTGAAATTGTTGATGAATGGGGTCTTCACAATAAAATAAATTTTGTAGTTTCTGATAATGCTGCTAACATGCAAAAAGCTATAGCGGAAATTGGTTGGAAACATTATGGCTGTTATGGACATAGTTTAAACCTTATTGTACAAGATGCTCTTAAAAAGATTGCCGTTAATTTGGAGAAGGTTAAAAAAATTGTACGACATTTTAAAACCAGTACGACTGCCATGGAAAAGCTATTGAAGTCGCAAACCATGGAATGTCCAAATGGTATACCAAAGAGGCTTATACAAGATGTGCCTACGAGGTGGAATTCTACATACCACATGGTCGACAGATTTGTCGACCTTGAACAATTTATACGAGCTACTGTGGCTGTTTTGAATAAAAATCTACCTGTTGTTACCAATGAGGAATGGGAGCTATTTAAAGACCTGAGAAGAATATTGAAGCCTTTTGACGACGCTACGAAGTCCATGAGTGGCGAAAAATATGTGACCGGCAGCTGTGTAATAGTGATGACACGGTGCCTTCTTACAGCGTGCGATAAATTGCTAGAAGAATCATTTTGTACAGCTGCTCTCTCCGTCGTCACTGATTTGAAGGTGGGATTGGAAACCCGATTCGCCGCCGTAGAAAAAAGTCGTACGTTTGCTGTGTGCACATTTTTAGATCCGCGTTATAAATTAACGATTTTCAGCGAAAAAAATGATGCTCTAACGACGAGAAGTAAAGTTCAAGACATGGTGATGGACTTAATAAGTACACGTCATAAACCAGTAGCGTCTTCCTCTTCAAACATGCTGCAGGTTTTTAACGACCCCTTCTCTCCATGGAGTATTATTAATGAAATGGTTGGTACGCAGTGTTCAATGGGAACTCCTTTATCAAGGGCAATAAAAGAAGTAGACACTTATGTAAGTGACGACATGTTGCCAGTCTTCAACAGTGAAGGTCAGTTCAATTGCCCCCTAAACTGGTGGAAGAACCATCGGCACACATACCCAAATTTGTCAAAGCTGTATTACAGCTACGGAAATATTTTGGCTACATCAGTCCCTTGTGAACGCATTTTCAGTAAGACGGGCCTTACTATAAATGAACGCCGTACAAGACTGTCTTCGAAAAAAGTCGCGCAGTTGACATTTTTGAATGTCAATTTAAATTTGTAAATAATAACCTTGTGTATGTATATAGCATATGTATATATTTGATTATGTATATACAATCAACTTTTAAGTACGCCTGTATGTCATCCTAATAGATTTATACAGCCAGTCCTAAGCCTGGAAAAGTACGAAGGAAAGTTCATTGTGTGTATGATATCACTAAACAACAGCGGAATCACGTTTCATGCCACTCTGCACGACGTTGTCGAAATAGATAGTTGCCAAAAATAGATAGTTTTCATAACGTTATTTGAAAATTCATAACGGTTTAGTTACGTGATTTGAAAAAGCCATAACGACCCATCTCTAGCTTCGACATCACGCGTCCGGAAGTACGTACAGAAGTCGAGCAATCGTGTTCGCATCTATCAAGAATAGTGTGTGCATAAAAGTGTATCGTCAATAAAAGTCATAGATTTCGTGGTTTTTGCAAAATACAAGTACCTATACCTAAAAGTGTAATACGTGTTATCGTGTTCGAGTTGAGTTTCCGTTTCCGGCGCCGAAGGCGTCGCGACAAACAGAGCAACCTGATTCGCAAATTCAAATTTTGCGCGCCTACAGAAGTGTCAAGTAGAGAACCAATTGGAAGCAACGCTTCTGTCAAAGACGCGTTCCCTTGCTCACTATTGGTCGGATAGTGTTTCCCCAAGCTACTACTGCATCAACCGTGGCGCTGCTGCCAATGCCAGCGTCTCTGATTGGACGCCCAAGTTGCTGCGAATGGCTGCGACTACGCCATTACCTATGTCGGTGAAGAAAGATACTCCATCTTACTTTCGTAATCGTTTGGTTTGCGTTTGAACTTTGAACAAATTCGTAAAATAATTGCGCTTTGGGACTTTAGTGTGTTTATACCTTTTTATTTCTGTAAACTATCTATAATTATTTGTGTAAAGTGTAACTGGCAAGATGATGACTGAGGTTAATACAGTCAACAAGACTGAACTCGACAGGGCTTTGCTAAGGAAACGGTCTGCGTTGAAGGGCATAATTACAAAACATATTAACTACTTTGCTGATAGCAATAGTGTCGATACTAGCCGCGAATCTTTGTTAGTTAAAGAAGAACGCCTAAGGGCCACTTTCGAAAAGTTCGATGCCATTAATTTAGAAATTTGCGCGTCCGATCCTAGTGCCGTCGACATTGAAGTCGAGGCCAAGGTCATGGACACACTTGTTGTCATAAAGAAATTGCTTTCCAAAGAAGTGTTATGCCCGCCAACTAAGCCCCAGACCTCTGTGAAACAGTGTAAACTACCACAAATTTCTGTTCCAAATTTCCAAGGTCAGTATTCTCAATATAAATCATTTATTAGTCTTTTCGATGCTCTCATCGACAAGAACCCTGGCTTGGAAAGTGTTCAAAAGTTATTTTATCTGCGTAGTTTTTTACAGTGTGAACCTTTAGAGCTTATTAAAAATTTACCTTTGGTGTCTGAAAGCTACTTAGAAGCAAAAACTATCATTGACGAACGATACAATAACTCCTATAAAATCACCAATGATCATGTATCTATTTTGTTGGATATGCCTCCCATACACAAGTCAACTGCTGTCAATATTCGTCAGTTTCTTTCTACTGTCAAACAGCAGCTGGCAGCTTTAAAAAACTTAGGGCACGATATAGGTGCATGGGATCCACTTGTATGCATTCTGACTAGGAAACTTGATGTGATATGTAATAGGGAATTTCAGTTATCTAGGGATCAAAAACCAACCATTAATTGTCTGTTGGAATTCTTAGATAAAAGAGCACTTGCACTTGAGAATGCGGAGCGACAACAGCCTTCAATTTGTGCTAAGGCTTCAAATATGGCCAACATAAGGACAACTCGGTCGCCTGCTGGCTGCTTCCTATGTAAGTCATCTCACAAATTATTTAACTGTCCACAATTTAAAGCTAAGTCAGCTAGTGAGCGAATCAAATATGTCACGGACAATAAACTTTGCCAGATATGCCTCAACGGTCACAGCAAAAAATGTAGATTTTTCTTCAAATGTGACCATTGCAAACAAGGGCATAACACATTGCTGCATCAGGATGACAACCAATCACCAATTTCATTGTTTTTGAAATCCAACTCTGAGCAGGTACTTCTTCCCACCGCCAGGGTCAAGATTGTGGCAAGCAACGGCACAGTGTACCACGTCAAGGCTCTCCTTGACAGTGGGTCACAGACTTCATTCATCACTAGTGAACTTGTGGACCTATTAAAAGTAAAAACCAAGCATATACAAGCTCCGGTGATAGGTATTGGTAACACAACTAAACATATAAGAGAAAGTGTCAATATTCAGTTACATTCTTTGACAAATGAGTTTCAGATTAACGTCACTTGTTACAAGTTAGACAAAATTACTTCTAAGTTACCGCAAATTAAAATTAACTTGGAAAATCTAAATTTACCATTAGATATCCCACTTGCAGATAAGGACTTTAACATACCAAGTGTTATCCATATCTTACTGGGTGCCGACATATTCTTTCAGGTGCTGCTGCCTTCTGAGCATCATCACGAGCAGGGTTCGACGCAGCGTGCTGCTTCGACCACAGCTGCCCCAGTACTTCGCACTCAATTTGGTTATGTGGTAGCGGGATCTGTGCCTATGGCTTTGCATGCATATCCGGTAAACTCTTTATTTTGTAACAAATGTGACGATTCTTTAAACAACACTCTCACTCAATTTTGGAAAACTGAAAGCATTCCTGATTTCTTTATGGAAAGGGTGCCAGAACATGAAGCTTGTGAAGATTTTTTTTGTAACACAGTTAGTTTAGACACTAAAAATAATAAGTTTCAAGTTGCCTTACCTCTTAAGTTGCCTTTGGAGTCAATTAATCAAACACTTGGTCATTCATATAATTTAGCTCTAAATAGATTTCATAATTTAGAGGTTAGATTTCAAAAAGATTCACTACTTTATAAACTTTATAGTGAATTTATTCATGACTACATTCAACAGGGCATGCTACAGTCATCAATATCAGCCAATATAATTTAAATGCTGAACCGGTATATTTTCTGCCCCACCATCCCGTCATTCGACTTGATAAAAAGACAACAAAGTGTCGGGTGGTCTTTGATGGGTCCATGAAAACTAATTTAAAGGTTTTTTTAAATGACTTGCAATTAAATGGTAGTGTAGTTCAGAAAGAATTAGTAGATATTTTATTGTTGTTCAGAGTCAACAAATTTATTTTTATAACAGATATAAAAGGTATGTTCAGAGAAGTTTCATTGGATCCAAAGTATAGGTCTTTACAAAATATCCTTTGGAGGGATACCCCCAAGGATAACATCCAATGTATACAGTTAAATACAGTGACATACGGTCTGAAAAGCTCATCTTATTTAGCAACACGTTGCCTAAAAGAGTTGGCAGATAGGTATAAACAGGAATTTCCTTTAGCCGCTTTTATTATAGAAAATTCTATGTATGTAGATGACGCACTTGTGTCACAGAATAGTTCAGAGCTGTTAATAGAAACAAAAAGACAACTTTGTGAGCTTCTTGAGATTGGTGGGTTCCAGTTACATAAATGGTACACAAATTGCCCCCAGCTATTAAAAGAGATCCCCAAATGCCTTCAACACTTTGATAACATAGAATTAGAGAAAAATAATACTTCTTTAAAAACTTTAGGTATTAACTTCAATACTAAAAACGATTCATTCATGCTTTCATCTCCTAACACGAATGCTACCATGCCTGCTTCTAAGCGTGAAATATTAAGCTTCATCGGCAAATTTTATGATCCTTTAGGATTAGCAGGTCCTGTCATTGTAAGGGCCAAGGTGTTTATGCAAAGGCTTTGGTTAGCGCAAATTGGTTGGGATGAGAGACCGAGTGACGATTTGCTGTGCGCATGGAGCGAGTTTTATAACAGCTTAATCGGTATGCATCCAATAGCCATACCATGCTACATAAACTTGTGCACGGCATGTACTATTCAACTTATAGGTTATGCAGACGCTGCTAGCTGCGCCGCATTTGGATGTTGTGTTTATTTGAGAGTCGTCGATCACTCAGGTAATGTGAAGATCTCTTTGCTCAGTTCACGTTCTCGCGTAAATCCGTCAAAACAGCGTCTTACAATACCAAGGCTGGAACTTAATTCAGCGCTACTACTTGCGAAGCTAGTCACGAGAATGCACAACGTCTTGCAAACCCAGTTAAAGATTGATAATGTATATTTATATTCCGATTCACAAATTGTTCTCGCTTGGATTCAAACTAATGTAGCTAAGCTTAACACATATGTAGCGAACCGAGTGAAGGTAATTTCACAATTAACACACACTTTTACATGGTTGCATATAAGCTCCAATGAAAACCCTGCAGATTGCTTGAGCAGAGGTATTTTGCCCGAGGAATTGCACAATCAGCCTTTGTGGTGGCGAGGTCCAGGTGTCATCAGCACCTGTGAATATAATCCAGGTAATGCCCCTAAACTTCCCATCCCTTGCAACCTACCGGAGGCTAAGGTTGACTCTGCATTGTCAAGTGCAATGCTCTGTACGGTTTCTATGGAAAATATTATTTGTTTAGACTTTCTTAAAAAATATTCTAATATTACAAAAATGCAGCGAATCTTAGCATACATAAAACGTTTTATTCAGAATGCAAATAGCAAGAGTATCCAAAATGGGTATTTAACAACTCAGGAATTAAATGATGCTCTGTTACTAATTGTTAAGTATGAGCAACAAGTTCATTTCAAAAATGACATTAATGATTTAAAGTGTAAGAATAAAATTGTTAAAGGTAACTTAAAGCCATTGTCCCCATTTGTTGATGACAGATGGCTGCTTAGGGTAGGTGGTCGGTTGGAAAATTCATCTGTACCATTTTCTCAAAAACATCCTGTAATTCTGCCTCGAGATTCATATTTAACTAGATTAATCATTGAAAGAGAGCATATAAAGAACCTACATGCAGGCCCTAGGTTACTTCTGTCAACGATAAATCAAAAATTTTGGATTGTTCATGGCATGAGAGAGATTAAAAAGGTAGTGCATAAATGTATAACATGTTTTAAGTTGAAAGGCACTGCAAACAAACAGCTAATGGGCTCTCTTCCCCACGATAGAATAAATGTATGTCGTCCTTATGAAAAAATTGCTATGGATTTTGCTGGTCCAATTTTGATAAGGCAAAGTAGAATTAGAAAGGCCTTGGAAACGAAGGCATATGTTTGTGTGTTTGTGTATTTTGTCACCAAGGCAATACATTTAGAATTAACGTCTGACTTGAAAACAGACACATTCTTAGCTTGTCTAAAAAGATTTATAGCACGCAGAGGCTTGCCCACTGACATTTATTGTGATAACGCCTCAACCTTTAAGTGTGCACGCAGTCAATTACATGATTTGTATAAATTACAAAGTTCTAAGGAACACCAAGAGGAGGTTCATACTTTTACATCTCAGAATAATATTAATTTTCACTTTTTGCCATGTTATTCACCTACATTTGCTGGATTAGCAGAAGCTGGAGTGAAAAGTATGAAATTCCATTTGAAAAGAGTAGTTCAGAAAGCCTTGTTAACCTATGAAGAGCTAAATACTGTAATATGTCAAATAGAGTCTGTTTTAAATAGCCGACCATTGATGCCCTTGTCCTCAGATGCAAATGATTTTTCTTGTCTGACACCAGGCCATTTTATTATAGGCACTGCTTTGAATAGTTACCCAGAACCTAATTTTCCTGATGCACATACAAGCAATTTAAAATTTTGGAAATTATGTACTAATATAAAAAAATCATTTTGGAAGGTTTGGAGTAAAAATTATTTGAATATGTTACAGTCACGTCCAAAGTGGAGAGATCCACAACCTAATGTAAAAGTAGGCTCGCTGGTCATATTGAAGGACGATAATACTGCACCTATGTACTGGCCCATGGCCAGAGTCGTTCGGGTGTACCCTGGCTCCGATAACAAGGTTAGAGTAGTTGAGGTAAAAACTGCTAATGGCTCCGTCCATAAGCGTTCAATTGTAAAAATATGTGTATTGCTTGTAGACCCTGATAGTCAGGTTTAATTTACATGCATCCACATTATGTATTGTTTTAAGTTTAAGTTCGTTTTGCTACTTACAACATCCAATTTATGTAAGCAACATCAAAAATTGTTTGGTTGTTACCTATATCTTTCATGTTACTCTAGAATATACCTAACATAACTATAGTAAGCTAATGTTCAAGGTACTAACTAGGCTTATTTTGTTTTCTATTGAAAATTTCACATTATGTAAAACAATTTGTTTTCATATGTATATTCTATGCCCACTATTTCTCTATGTATAGCGATTGCTTTATGTTAAGAATTTTGTTCGGCTTTGATCAATACATTTGTTTTTTGTATAACTCGAATAGCATTCTTCTCAGTTGGGCAGTATGTTGGGAAACCAACATGTAATTTACCAACGGTATGGTCAAATTGACCTTTAGCCATATCGGTGTTAGTACATAAGAACGTATGTGGTGGCAACACTGCAGAAATATGTATCCGTTCTCTCTTCCCTCGTGTACGTGGTTCAATATAGACGTGTAAAAGTTGTACGCTGTTGTTTCACTGGATCTGCCCCTATCTACATCATAATACAGTCCACTACAACTCCATCTGGGCACGGCTATTAGGAGAAGGCTATGTTTCCTCCCTAAAGTCAAAATTTTTCCTACAAATATAAAAAAAAAAGAAAATATTAAAGTTTTATAATTAAAATTACTAACATTTGAATATTTGAATGTTCCTATATGCTAGTTTTAAGTAAAAATTATAATTATGCTCATTTTTATACCACTAAGTGGTAATTTTAAACGTGTAAAGACTGACTTTGGTCAATAAAACAACGATTTTAATAAAAAAAACTGTTTTATTTTTATTCTTAACTACGGTTTCATAAATTTGCTCACTTATCATCTCGGCATTGTGTCGCTATAGTGCCGTTAAGATTTAGGGTTCTTTTACTTAACTGCGCTTAAGTTTAACAAGGCTTCAAGTTTCTTAATAATATGCCTAGGATAATATACATAAAAGCGGTAAAATGACATTAGCTGCATTTAAGTCTAACATATAGCAAGTTCACGGCTCTTTTTATTTAGCTAAAACGACTCAATGTGTTGTAAAGGCATTTTAGTCAATTATTATTGTAGTTTTTTAAAGAATATTATTGGACATTGTTATTTCTTATTAGTTTTACACTAAAATGCCGTTACGCTATGCATAGCGGCGTTTTAGCTTATACCCTCTGACCTCTTTGTATTAGAGATGTAAAACTAAAACGCATAAAACGTTTTTTATATAAAAATATGTTCTAAGTACAAAAATTCATAGATGGCATTTAAAAGTACTCCAATTTAATTATCTTTTGATATTTTTAATTTTTAGTTATGATTTGTCATTAATGAGTTACATCAATTTAAAGATTTTCTCACGTTTTTCGCGCTTATTTAAAAAAGTGGTTTCGGTAGATAACGGCATTCTAGTTATACCACGGCAGAGCGGATCGCGGCGCAGAGGGCTGCACGGGCGTACCGCACAGTGTCTTTTGAGGTGGCGTGCCTGTTGGTACAAAGTCCCCCGTGGGATCTCGAGGCTGTGGTCCTGAAGAGGGTCTACGAGGTGGGCGTCCTGGTGCGACAAGAAGGAGGTCACCCGTTGCCGGAGCAGGTCGATCGCTGGAGACAGGAGGCTCGCAACGATCTGTTCCGGCAATGGGCCTTGAGATTTGAGGTTCCCTCCGCGAGCTGGGTGCTCGTGGGGGCCATCGGTCTCGTGCTCCACCAGTGGGTGGAGCACGCGCAGGGGGCTCCGACGTACTTCCTCACCCAACTTCTCACAGGTCACGGATGTTTCGCAATATTCCAGTGGGAAGTGGTCAGTGGTCTTCATTGCGCAGGTGGCGCCGTGGCACGGCAGAGCACACGCTCTTCGTGTGCACTGCCTGGGACGCGGAGAGGTTGGCCCTCACGGGCTCTATTGGAAGAGTAGATTCGCTGCCGGCCTTGATCCAGTCTATAGCCGGCAGCGACCAATGTTGGGCCGCCGTCGCCTCCTTTGCTCGGGAGGTGATGGCGGCGAAAAGAGAGGCCCTGCGTGAGCGGGAGCGTGCAGGCCGTACGCTCCCGCCCCTCCGGGCACCTGTCAGGGGCGACGGCGCATTGCCTACGCCCAAGCCCCCGACTGATAGGGCCGTGGGCGGTGGGTCGGGGGCTCACCGTCCACGCGAATGGCCCTGAGGAGTCCGACGCCCCTTATGTGTTTCAGGGGCGCCGCTTCTGTGTTGATTAGGGGGGGACAGCCCCCCCGAGATGAGCTCGAAAGAGCACCCCTTTGCCGGGCCGCCGTTGCTTAACAGTTTCTGCCTATCCGGGGGCCCGGCTAAGGCGAAGGAGATACACCGTGGATAGGTTTTAGTGGGTAGTCCGGCCCGTTTTCCATCCTAGGGCCGGGAGTCCCACACGAAGCCGTCTCGCTCCGCCTCGCAGCGAGACGGTGAAGTGCGTAAATGCATCACCGACCGCGTTAAAAAAAAAGTTCGTCGCGCATAGCTATTTATTTAAAAATACTAAGCTAACCCAATCTATCCAAGTCGGATTGCCCTAAGCTTTTATTAATTAAGTTCTGCTGAGCAATCAGTATATTTTGATATGCAAATCATATGTTTTTGTACGTTAAACCCAATTTTATTGACGTATTTGAAGAATAAATACTTATTAAGGTGTGATCAACAAAATTACTGGCAAAGTATAGATGCGTGATGCACTGCACACATGCACTTGTATGTACCTCTCATGTTATGAATTCGAAGCTTTTGAATACATAACTATAATAATCTGTGAACTAGGTAGGTAGGTAGCTACATACAAATTAATCTAATAATCCAACGTGTGATGGTACAATCACATGTTGGATTATTAGATTTAGAATTGGTATTTCGCAAATTACTCATGACATGTGATGTATGAGTATTTTTATGATAGCGAGCAGCAACTCATAGATAACTGTGCAAGATGTAATGGAACAAAGCCTGTCTGTATTTATGACTAGTTAAAGCCAGTTGCTCGGCCTGTTTAGTGTTTATTGTACTGTTTTACAATTTCCATTTTCCACAAGAACCTATTCCTGGGAGTGGACAGTTATATCCCGAAGATCAGGATCGGGTAAATGATAAAAAAGTACGCTATGTCACTCGGGGATAATGTAGGTGCAGTAAGTACAATTCGCGTAAGAAAAACGCTGGACGATAGTAGTTTGCGCCTCGGTACTCTCGCTCTTACTCGCTGTAACCCCCCTATAGATCGATAAATCGCCTACTGCGCAGTTTGAAGGTCAGTGTTCTTTCTATCCGATGCAACTAAGGTAAATAATAGTAAAATTGAAATAGAATTCTCAAAATTGGTTCATAAATTACGGAGCATATTCAATCCTAAACAAACAATCATATCGTCCCTCTGTATAATTTTAGTCTAGTCTAAAACTATTATAGCAAAAAATCAAAAAATCAAAATCAAATAGTGAATATACATCTCTACATACCTCGATGGAAAACAAGCTTGACAATATAATTGTGTATTAGGAATATGAATGTAAATAAATAAAGAATAAGTATCGCCATCCAACGTGGCAACACAGCCATCAGCATTCTGGGAATCTTCATAGTCGGCTATGACGCGGAGGATTTTTAAACGATATTTTGTAATGTAAATATTTTTAGTATATAATTATGTATATTGTAATTCTTATTGTTAATAAATAAATATTTATTTCGGACATTTTTCACACAGCACCATCAACTCATAGTAAACGAATAAGAGATACCTACTTGTTAATGTGTTATTCTTATTGAACTAACCGATAAACACATTCTTTGAAATGATATACTTACGCAATACTTAATATACAAATAACACACATACACAGAACAAACCAATTATCATCACTCATAACATAAAGTTTTGTCCTTGGAGTCGGACCCACCACCTCCTAGTCCAGAAGTTCGCATTTAAGCAGTGTCACAAACCACAGTACCTATGTAAAATATAATTGAATATGATGCGAGTCATGACATAGCCCTAAGGGTAGCATATTCATAGCGAAAAGCCGAGAGCTAAAGCGCTTTACTTAATTATAATTTTAATTGAATCAACAAATGAATTTTTGTGACTCTTTATTTAAATCCCTTGTCTCTGAATGAATGTTTAGTTTGCTTTTCATTTCCAGTTATGACTGCAGTGAAATTAATCCAGATTTGTCGTATTTTTCTTTGAGTTTTTCTACAAAAATAAAAGCAAGCAGCTGCACTGTTTTCAAGAAAAATCTAATAAATTTAGAAAAGAAAAGAAAGAAAAAACATTTATTACTCCACTTTTACAAAATAAACTAACAAAAACCACGAAAACAACAACAGCTTAGAAAAAAAGGAAAAAAAAAATAAAAATAAAGGAAATAATTATAATATGTGGAGTAAACGGCCGTCTCTCAGCGTTATGCTGTCTGCGTGATGCAAGGCAGACAGCGCTGACTTTCAGAGACAGCCTGAAATACTATAATATCGAAAATATATATTTATATGGAATAAGCAATAACTAACCGTAACAAAAATAAAAGATAAAAGATCATATTGAAGCACAATTAAGGAAAAATAAAGAAGAAGAGACACCCAATAAACTAAGTTAAAGGTCCTGAAAGTGGACCTGCAGAACAGCGAATAAGGCTTTGTTCAGAATTAAAATGTTAAGCGAACAAATTGATGACGGAATGTGGACATAAATAGAATGAGAGCAACATTATCTACCTACCCCTTCGGGAAATCAAGCATGACGGTATAGTTGGAAAAGCGATATTTCGGCGTTCGACGGTACATTAGCGTTGGTACTCGTATGTAATCTTGTTGTCATGTTGGCATAATGGCATACGCTGTCGTCAGCAAAAATACCAATGTTTTTATTATAAAATTTTCCAATGTCTTGTTTCTATTGTACTAGTACGGTGTCTTGCTTTTGATTAACTTTTGACCCCTTAGGGCTAGATCAAATTTTCGGCTATTTTTTGGCTTGCCTCCAGATCGAGGGCTATCAAGCCATAGAGGGGTCAACCATAAGCAGTTCTCGAGAGCTAAGGGGAACATTCCCCATTTCTATATATAGATAGATAATAGATACTAGCTTGTTTACAGTATTTTCGATCCCAATTCCCAAGGGAACACATTAAGTCCTAAGCCTGCGGAAATAGTGTACGCAGCTCATATTAGCAAAAGATTTTTCAAAATCGGTTCAGTAGTTAAGGAGCCTTTCCGATGCAAACAAATAAATCTTTACTCTTTATAATAATTAGAATATACGAGTACTGTTTACCTAACTTCAACGGAATTCATGCAGTCGTTAAGCGTAATTTGGCCGTGGTTACAAACAAACATCCGACCATTTGCTTAGACTACTCTCGGGCCCTCAACTCCCATGTATCTGCCTACCCCAGTGAAAAAGAGGCGTGATTTTATATATGTATAAAATTAAGATTAAGTACACTAAGGTCATGGGGTCCGAGTGCTCGCCACCTTTGCTTAGCCCTTAATCGATTCTTCTCAGGACGAGAAGGCTGGCAATGACGCGGAGGATTTTTTAAACGATATTTTGTAATGTAAATATTTTTAGTATATAACTATGTATATTGTAATTCTTATTGTAAATAAATAATAAGTACACTTACCTACATATTTTAGCACCTTTATTAGATTTTGACTAGGTCACCTAATATTTCATAGAAACATACCTAGTTTTGATTTTCATTTTGAATCACAATCAAATCATCTACCTAATTGTACTAAGCAATATGTATATTCTCAGTTATCGTAAACATTTTGTACAAATAAAATATAGCTCCTATGTCAACACACTCTGTAACATAATCACAAAAGGACAAAAGTTTGACACTTCTGATACGTAGACCTTTACGTGCCTTCACGCTAAAATACTTACACTCGGAACAATAAGTATGTCCCATTGCGTGTTTTCAGGAATTCAGCTTACCTACAGTCGCGTGTTGGCTTCCTCCAACGCCAAACGTGAATACCGCGTCCCTTCACCGACCTAGCTGTTGTATGTTTCGAAACTACGCAAGCTATTTTTTTTAATATAAAGTGTATCTCTATATATAATAGTGATGTGTACTCGATGATTAACAATTGGATTGTTCTTAAAGCTGGCAGCCTTATTTTCAGGTAACACCCCTAAAACTATTTATGGAGACAATAGCTGTACAATTTTTCGTGGATATAAATTCAAAGTTTACTTCATGTATTTACTTTCGGTGTTTTCTTTAGAAGATTGTTTTTACTACTTAATTCCTTTATAATGTTCCAATAAATTCCACTAAGTGCAAGTAAAGATTTAGGTAACCCTCGAAACTTCTGAACCGACTCGAAAAAAAACTTTCAATATACCTATTTATAACATTATCTCTGATCTAAGTGCTATAGGTTTATTTTTATCCTAGTAATCTGTTCTCCGCGGAATTAAAAAAAAATCTGTTCGCGTGAGATCTGAAAACGAGAAAGCTTTAACAACAGGCCCCGGGAATCAGCTAGCAAATCAGCTAGCTATGACAATTAAAACAATAAAAACCATTATTTTTTTTTGAATTTTGACTTTGTACTCGTATTATCAAAAAGCAAAAACCCCAAAAGAGACCTAGCGTTCAGATCTTCACACTAAGTAATAAATAAAATCAATTCATTGAGTTAGGTAGGTGAAAAAATGATCGAAGAAATGATCAAATGCGTTTAACCCTATTAAACGCACGCTATTTGATAATTTAAAGATTAATTGGAGGCACAGATCAATTCATCATTTCACAATAAACATTGTCATAGCCAGTTTAAATGATTAATGTAACTATATCTTAAACTACATCTGCTCTTGAATTAAGCACTGTAATGTTGTAATTTTTGTAGTGGCAGTATTCCATTTTAGTTGGTTGAAATTTGCATAATAAAGCGGCAACACTGGCTTTCTCCTGATTGGACGCTGGACCACGTGACTTGTGTGACAGCCATATATACAAGCGAGCTACGCTCGCATCACATATTTATATTACAATTTAATTTATTGTAATTTATTTCGAAGTTTGGTAAGTTTTAGATAAAATGTTGTTGTGCTAGCGTGAGTTAGCGTATGTACTGTATATTTTGACAGTGGGTTCTCGTTCCTTACAGGTTTGAGTTTGAACGCACACGTGTCTGGAGTTGTCTCACTAAATTTAAACAGGAAGCTTTGCCTGATCTGGCCAGGATTGGCTAGAGACCGACTTACACGATACGCATGCATGTATCGTGTAAGTCGGTCATGTGCATGTTAGCTGGATTTAATCGGGTGAAGCTTGGATATTCGCCTCCGAAAGGTATGTACACATAATATGTACGACGTGGTAGGCGCTTAGATAATAACAGTGGCCATGATGCATGGAATAAGTCTTTGACTCCTGTTCTAGGAGGCTTACGGTACTACCATACTACCTGGGTGAGAACCCAGCTTCCTTCTGCCTGGAGTGGGCAGAGACCGGAACAGAGACGGTGTCTGCCGGCTTGCAGGAGTGGCGTATTTCACCGGGAAAGTATCTTATAAAATCCCTTAACCTATTACCCTTAATTACCACGGTATCTTCATAAAGATACACTATCGTTACTGACCAAGCGCACCAACCATATACCCTGTATTACTGAATAACATAGCACCTAGAATAGACCTAAATTGTATCCTAGGCTAAAAGTACATTAAATCCTTGCAGAGGGGAACCCTCAGTTCCCCTATATTATCTTAGAAGGTTCTTACAATAAAAATATAGTGGCTTAAATGAATACTTTATTTCTATCCTTTGACATCCTAACATCAAAAATAATAAACATTACATGGCGCTCGAACTGGTTTGTTGGTATGTGCGAATATTTTCCCTGTCAGTAATCATTGCTTACTGAAAGGTTGGTCGGTGACGATACAAATACATAGTATTTATTAGTGTTAATTTGTTTTTCAAATAGATGTACTACACAAATACACACTCCTTGGTGAGTTGTTACTGAACAATGCTAGACATAAGCTTATACCTAACTAACCTACAAGTTAAAAAAAAAAAAACAACTTTGGTGACATTCATACCTTTTTTTGTTGTTTTACATAATATTATTATTGGTACCTACTTATTATTGGTTGTTAGTATTGGTACCCTGTTTGTATTTTTTTTTGTTGTTGAACAGGAGATTGGGTAACTACCTATATGAATACAAATTTCTTTGTATTGTTTTCACTACATATCCAAATTAAGACTTGACTTTTTGTCAATAGTAATTTAACAATTAAATCTAAGTTTTCATTGAAAACGTACCTATACAATTACACAACCATAGATGTGTGTCACCATGACCAAACGTTGAACCTATTTTTATTTTCTAAATACTACTACTATGTACTATCTTTATTTTTTGTTTGTTCTATTGAAAGGTGTACCATATACAGGTCTCATTTGACAATTTACAAATGTTCTATATACAAGACATTAATTGTACCCTACTTATCTTTTTATCATTGTAACAATGTGTTTTTTTGTTGTGATAACTGTGTATTATCATAACTTTTAACATGAGTGTACTACTTATGCGCATTTATTAACTTGTGTACAACTAGAAGAGGTCTTAGAGATACCCATGGTGAATTGTGTGTTGGTCGGTCACGCTAGGTATTTGAACCTATAATTTACTTTACTTACTTTACTTTACCTACGTTAGTCTTGTCCTACTGAAGGATGGAGGATATAAATAAAGGTGATCACACACCTTCAACTATAAATAAAGGTGATCACACACCTTCAACCATAAATAAGGGTGATCACACACCTTCAACCATAAATAAGGGTAATCACACACCTTCAACCATAAATAAGGGTGAGCTCACACTTACAGGTGCCGAGACAACTATACACCCAGTGATTACTTGCGATGGATATTCAAATGTACATTCGTTAGGGTTGAAGTTTAATGACAAGGGTTGTGTCATCGAATTTATTGAGCGTGTACAGGAGCTTTGTTTGTCGCGGGGTATATCAGACCAAAAGTTGTTGGCATCTGCTGCTGAATTATTTACAGAGGAGGCATTGTTCTGGTACCGAGGCATCAAGACGGAAGTCGCGTCCTGGGCTCAGCTAAAGAGTTTTATGCTCGACGAATACCTACCCTTCGACTTCGACCATCTATTTTTACAGGAAATCCGTTCTCGAACTCAAGGACCCGATGAAAACATTGTTACTTATTTAAGCATAATGCAGAATTATTTTTCGAGACTACGGTCTCCTATTACCGAAGCTGAGAAGTTAACTATAGTTACTTATAATATTAGACCTTTCTATTCCACAAAGCTGGCACTACAGCAAGTCAGTACTTGGTCTGAGCTTAAGAAATATTGTCGTCTACTTGAACATGCAAAGTATAGGGCCGGTATGTTTATAGAACCACCGCGGCCACACGACTAAATGCTCGCACGCGACTTGGCTTACAAATCTAATAAGTCTGTAACATGTGCGGCAGTAAATAATACATTAATTAAGTTTTGCGTCCGTTGTCGTATTAACGGACATTCGCTTGGGGAATGTAAAGCGCCCAAGATATTAATTTGTTATAGGTGTGGGGAACGAGACTTCACTGCCTTAACTTGCCCTAAGTGTTCAACGAACACGAACACTTACAAACCTAATAAGTCTGCAACATGTGCGGCGGTAAGAAATACATTAATTAAGTTTTGCGTTCGTTGTCGTATTAACGGACATTCGCTAGAGGAATGTACGGCCCCCAAGATAGTGATTTGTTATAGATGTGGTAAACCAGACGTCACTGCCTCAACGTGCCCCAAGTGTTCAACGAAGCAACTACCGAGGAATACTAATTCAAAAAAACGTGTAGGCGTGAACCGGGGAAATCGTTCCACAGTTTCCAGTAGAACGTTTACCAATCGTACAAATTTTTTTTTAATAATAATAATAAGTGTATTGCCCACAAAAGGCATAACACATCTCGCGGGCTCCCTATTAAGGACAAGCCCTTGGTTCACGTGATTGGCGGTTCTGATACTCGTCCCTTTTTACCCGTAACCATTAATAAAGCTAATTACGAAGGCCTGTTAGATTCAGGCTCTGAAATCTCAATTATTAATAATGTTATTTTAAGTGACCTCGCTAACATTGGGGTTCATGTATCTTATGATTTGGATACAATTACTGCTGCTAATGGTTCGTCTTCCCCCGTCACCGGTTATGTACTTTTACCGGTCACGGTGGGAGACAATACCAAGGTTGTAAAGTTTTACGTTATCCCTGGAGTTACTACGGCCCTACTACTGGGTATTAACTTCTGGAGAGCTTTCAATATTGCCCCTGAAATTGTATCAATGTGCAATGGGACCACTTTGGACACCAAAGTTTGATCATGTTTCGGAGGTGCGAGAGCTGCGCGATTTTGATTCTCTCTCCGAGCATCAAAGAAGGCAGGCGGAGCACATCGTGAGACAGTTAACTTCGGTGCTTCCTTATATTCATTTTTTTTTGTTCTCTCTCTTGCCATTTACTATTTGAACTAGTGTTGGCATCTGCCACTACGGCTATCTAGCCGTAGTTGAGTAATCGTGTAGATTAGTCCGTAGGCCCCGATGCGTGGTCTCTTGACTGACCATGATGCCAAGGACGACCCACACCTTGTTAAACAGTGTGTACCTTACGTTAGGCTCCACCTAAAATTTCTACGTATTGTTGTTTGCATGTTAGGATTAGTGCTGTGTGTATTCACACTTAGTATTCCCGATTACAACCTTGACAAGGTTTTTTTTCTCTTCAGATTTTTTTTTTGTTTGTGTATTAGGTTAAGTTAACATGTTAGGTTAGTTCGTGTGAATTAGTTCGTAGGCCTCGATGCGTGGCTCCTTATAGGGACCATGATGCCAAGGACAAGTCACCCTAGTTATTTCCTTCATCTTTACTTATCTGCTTAGGATTTTCCTATTCCTAATTTTTGTTTTACAGTGTTTAGTGCTGTATTGTTGTTGTTTTCTCCTTGTTTTAGGTCCTTAATTTAAGTACCGACGTGGGCGTCGGATCGAATTCCCTACGTGAATTCTTGCGTGGTTGGGGGGGTGTTGTAATGTTGTAATTTTTGTAGTGGCAGTATTCCATTTTAGTTGGTTGAAATTTGCATAATAAAGCGGCAACACTGGCTTTCTCCTGATTGGACGCTGGACCACGTGACTTGTGTGACAGCCATATATACAAGCGAGCTACGCTCGCATCACATATTTATATTACAATTTAATTTATTGTAATTTATTTCGAAGTTTGGTAAGTTTTAGATAAAATGTTGTTGTGCTAGCGTGAGTTAGCGTATGTACTGTATATTTTGACAGTGGGTTCTCGTTCCTTACAGGTTTGAGTTTGAACGCACACGTGTCTGGAGTTGTCTCACTAAATTTAAACAGGAAGCTTTGCCTGATCTGGCCAGGATTGGCTAGAGACCGACTTACACGATACGCATGCATGTATCGTGTAAGTCGGTCATGTGCATGTTAGCTGGATTTAATCGGGTGAAGCTTGGATATTCGCCTCCGAAAGGTATGTACACATAATATGTACGACGTGGTAGGCGCTTAGATAATAACAGTGGCCATGATGCATGGAATAAGTCTTTGACTCCTGTTCTAGGAGGCTTACGGTACTACCATACTACCTGGGTGAGAACCCAGCTTCCTTCTGCCTGGAGTGGGCAGAGACCGGAACAGAGACGGTGTCTGCCGGCTTGCAGGAGTGGCGTATTTCACCGGGAAAGTATCTTATAAAATCCCTTAACCTATTACCCTTAATTACCACGGTATCTTCATAAAGATACACTATCGTTACTGACCAAGCGCACCAACCATATACCCTGTATTACTGAATAACATAGCACCTAGAATAGACCTAAATTGTATCCTAGGCTAAAAGTACATTAAATCCTTGCAGAGGGGAACCCTCAGTTCCCCTATATTATCTTAGAAGGTTCTTACAATAAAAATATAGTGGCTTAAATGAATACTTTATTTCTATCCTTTGACATCCTAACATCAAAAAAAATAAACATTACAGCACAAACTCGAACAAAATTTTTTTCGTTGGTATGTGACAAAGATTAGTTAGAAATGATGGCGCTATGGAATTGTTCGCTAACTTATATGTGAAATATTATATATATTGTGCCAACACTTTATTATAACGATTTAAAACCAAAATATTTCTGACTTTTTGGAAGAATATTTCAGTGACAGTAACTTTCTTAGGTCTTCGCGGAATTCTCTGATTCAAATAACGTAATGAAAAATGTTAAGTACAAACAATGTTACCACGAGGATCCGCTAGTAGTCGGTATGTAAAAATAAGGTAATAGACTAATAATATTCAAAGTACTAACCAAAGAGAACCACCAGAAAGAGTTCCAATGTTAGGGTAAATTACCCTCTAGAGTAAAATTGAGAATACAAAACATGCAAAGCGTGAATTTGGCGCAGCGAACAAAGCTTGTAGTTTTAGTTAAATTATCTCCGACCGAGGTGTGGTGGATTTTACGACCGGCTGTTAGTGTTACTCTTGTACTAAAAAAGGTTATAACACACTGTGACGTTAAAGTTTCCGTGTTCGGATTTTCTGTTTAGCCTATAACCCCCGGTTTTTTAGAGATCATCATTAACGGAGACTTTTCCTAACCTAGTTGGGGTCGGCTTTCCAGTCTAACTGCGATGCGGTTGAACTTCAATATTTTCTGTGGAGTGAATGTCATAACGATCTCCACGCCATAGTAAAATTTTACTGTGTCCACGCTACCCTCCTATCCATGAGCGATATCGAAGCTTTGTAGTAGCTCCAAATACGTTTTTTAGAGATATCGCTATAAATATGTATAATAGTATTTGTGGGGAGGTGGACTTGTTCACAGAACCGTTACCAACGTTTAAAAGACTAATTCAGGGGATCATGAGTGGAGTAGCCAATCTGATTGTAAACTAATCATTGGTTTTTTTTTATTTGTTTTTTTTTTTTCAACACGTAATACCTATTTAGCAACTGGTATCTAATCTTTGTGTGTTTTACATGTTTGTTAGCGCCTACCTGGAAATTGTACTTTTCATTTATTAAATGTTTTTTTTTTTTAATTTACAACACTAATTATGTCTGTATAAACATTGCTACTTAAGGTTTTTCTTTTTTCTGTTATAAGATGCATGATGTGACACCTTAAAATGTCGTGCATTAAAAATAATATTACGGTTGTTTCTATAGTTTATAAGTGATAATGTAATAACTACTGGTTGTCCAAATAAATAAATAAAATATAAATAAAAAAAATAAAATAAAAATAAGTAAGATCGATTAAGGCTGATTCTAAACTCAGAGATTCAGTTACCATCATCGTCAACGCAGCCAGCATTCTGAAAACTTCTACAATCAGTAATACCCGTAGGATATTTTACACGAATCGTGGAAACAGTGTTTTCTTGTCCAATTTCCATTAAAAAGTATTATATGTGTCAATTCAGGCTTTGGTCTATTTGCTAATTTTTATCCAAAAATGTTCCACAGATTACGTATGATTGAGTACTAAACAAACACACTTTACTGTATCTGTCTCTATTGATAATAAATTTTCAAGAAATTTAATAGTTGGAAATGAAATATTCCTAAAACAAAATTGGAAGTAACCAATTTCATGCAAAAATACTAATTTACCAAGACCCTCTTTCGTAATATTTTCGGTATTAGGTACTAGGTGTATACCTAGTACCTATAATAGGTATCTATTACAAAACTAATTCATACCCGCGGTTTGGAACACGGCAAAAAGCTCCTGTTGAAATGTAAATTATTATAAAATACAAAATAACCTGTAATGTTATTTAAAGAATACAAAATGGCTGCTAATTTAGTATAAAAATGCGACATCACTAAGGTGATGCGTGACCTAGGATATCGATCGACTTCGTGCCACTCTGTTACTTGCCCTACAAATAACATGGCTATTGATTTTAACCATAATAGTTCAGTCCTCATTGTCTAACGTCAATTAAAATTATTTTACTAACTAAATGATTATTGATTTTGTATCGTGTATGGTCCTCGGTAACCGTGTTCACTCCGTGCTTTAATTAACGTCGGATTGCAAGTTCTGTATGTAAGTACTATTCCCTATTCTGTGGTTCCGGTTCTCATACGAACATATTTCAGTTGTTACGGGTAGTTGGAAAATATCCGACTGCTCTAACTACAGAACTTCGATATCGTCTATAGGTTGTGGAGGTCAGATGGCAGGGCAGTAGTTTCACGGAAAATATCAAATTTCAGCTGCTTCGCAGTTAGACTAGAAATCCGACAATAACTTGGTTGGGACAAGGCTCAGTGCATGATGATGGCCTTGTCGTTTGGTTACATAGGATCACACGTTTTCCCAAAGTCCACATTTCGTTATCTAGTTGGTCCCATTATACGTTTTCTGGTCAGAGTTTCGACCGTTTATCAAGGATGACTCACGTTAATCTCCGAAGAAAGGATATTCGTACGGTTTCGACAGATAGAAAACCTCCATCGGGCGCCACTGGAAATACCTTCTACGTGCGTACCAGGGGACCAAGTCGGGGCGAAGCCCCAAGTGATCTTTGTATACGTCCACGCCGTCCGCCCTGGACCCCAACCTGACCACCATAACGGAGTGGCAGGTTGGGTGACCGAACTTCAAAGATCCAGACTTGTGTGGCCAAAACGAAGTTATATTATTTGTAATGTCGGAGAAACCCGATACGGAGTTTGCTACCCCCGGCTCCGGCACTGCCCTCGCCAGGTCAGTGTCGGACCGAAACGACGACGCATCACACTCACGGACGCCGAACTTGCCCAGCGCTACGGAGGCTCGCGTCACGCTGCCAAGTCGCAGCGTGACGTCGACGCCTTCATGGTTTGATATGTCCATGGCTGCCGGGACTGACAGTGAGTCAGAGCCCGGCACCGTGGAAACGGAGACGGAGCCAGAGCCGGCGCGCTCTGTTTACCTGAAGAGGGGCCGTCAGAAGAGCGCGCTGGTGAAGAAAACGCAGCCGGTGCCGAAGGACGGTCCGTCGACATCGGTGGTTTCCAGCGAATGCGAGGAGCCACCGGTCAAGGCGGTCCGAGTCCGGAAGTCCGGAAACGACACCAAGGGGCGGGCACCAAACCCCAGCATAACGGTGCCGTTCCTGCCCAGCGGTAGGGACAAAGAGGTGCCGGCCGCGCGAGGGCTGATGGGGGCTCTTGCCCGGATCGTTGACACCATGAAAGGCGGCAAAAACCTTCCGGGCAAGAAGAAGGTGGTGTCGGACGCCATTGCCGATGCTCACCTGTCCCTCGATGAGCTCCTCGCGCGGAGCATTTCCGAGGAGGAGACGAAGCTCAGAGACCAGGTAGCGAGCCTGGCTGCTGAGCTCGCCTCCTCCCGGAAGCAGACGGAGGCCCTGCGACAGGAGGTCGCCAACCTTACCATTTTAGTCAAGGGGCCTCCGGAAACCCAGAAGACCGGACCCTCACTGCCTCCACCGACGGCTATACCGGCAGCCATGCCGACGCCCAGGAGTGCGCTCGGAGCGCCTCCTGCATCGCCGCCGCAGACTGCGCCGACACCGATGCAGATTCTGGCGGCGATTGAGAGGCGCCTGGCGGTCCTTGAAGACCGGTCATACCGCCCCCCGCTGGCACGACCCGCGTTGTCGTACGCGGCTGCCGCCAGCGGGGCTCTCGCTCCTGGGTCCAATTCAAATAGGTCTGCTGCCCGCCCAGCCCCGCCCATGTCCGATTCACCAGCAACTCGGACACCGGCTAAGCCGGCCACGACGGCAAAGCCGAGGAGAAAAGGGAGGCCTGGCGCCACCCCTGCTGCTCTCGCGTCCCATTCTGCTCCCGCTGCACATCCTTCCAGAGAGGAGGGATGGGAAGTAGCGGGAGCGAAAAAGAAAAAGAGGCGGAAGAAGGCCGCCAAAAAAGTGGCTGAAGCCGTCGCGACGAAGGCGCCGAAGAGACCCCGCCCTCCTCGCTCCACCGCCGTCGTCCTGACAGTGACGACGATGGGTGCAGAGAAGGGAGTGGGGTACGCCGATGTTTTGAAGAAGGTCAAGGCATCGGTGGACCTTAAGGCCCTCGAGATACCGGGGGGGCTCCGGTGCAAGACTACTCGCACCGGGGCTCGCCTACTCGAGCTCTCCGGCGCCTCCAGCGGCCCCAAAGCTGACGCCCTAGCGGCTAAGCTGAGGGACACGCTGGACCCAGAAGCCGTCCGCGTCTCCAGACCCACCAAATGCGCTGCATTGCGCATCTCGGGCCTGGATGACGCGGCCACGACGGAGGAGGTTATTTCCGCCGTCGTGGAGGCGGGCGGCTGTCCCCATGACCAGGTGAAGGCTGGAGAGATCTCCTTCAGCCCCACCGGTCATGGAACGACAGTCGTCCAGTGCCCCGTCGCGGCGGCACTTAAAATTGCGGACGGACGGAGCCTCCTTATAGGGGGCTTCCTCAGGGCGCAGGTGCACCTCCTGCGTGCCCGGGAAACCAGGTGTTTCCGGTGCATGATGGTGGGGCACGTAGGAGTGCAGTGCGCAGTGGAAGACACCGTGGGTGATCGATGCTTCCGCTGCAGCCGGCCCGGTCACAAGTCCAACGCCTGTGACGCACCGCCTCGCTGCTACAGATGCGAGGCGGAGGGCAAAACGGCGGACCATCGGGTTGGCAGCCGTTCCTGCGCCGCTATGAGGCCAAAGCCTCGTCCGTCCGCTGGGAGCAGCGGGGGTGCCGCTACTGCGCGGCCAGATTCGCGGAGGGATGCTGATATGGACGTCCATTAATGGACACCCATATCCGCATCCTACAGGCGAACTTGAACCACTGCCGCGCTGCTCAGGATCTTCTGTACCAGAGCATCGCGCAGTGGTCCATAGACCTGGTCGTGGTCGCCGAGCCGTACTATGCCCACCCGGGAAGCCTGGTGGCGCAAGACGGCTTGGCCTGCATCTTTGGGGGGTCCGCCGCAAACACCTCGCGGCTTGCAATTATTGCAAGCGGCCGAGGCTGCGTTGCGGCGGAATATGAAGGGGTGGCAGTCGTGGCCGCATACATCTCGCCGAACAACATTAACGACGCTCAGTATGAGCTATGGCTCACTGAGCTCGACGTCGTCTTCACTGCGTGTCGTCCTCGCCCTGTCCTTCTCCTGGGAGACTTTAACGCCTGGTCTACGGCGTGGGGCTCTCGGGTAACCAATGGCAGGGGGAGATTACTTGAGGACTGGGCCACTACACGTGGACTAGAGCTCCTCAACCGGGGGAATGTTGCCACCTTTTCGCGGTCGGGGGTCAGCTCGGTCGTGGACTTAACGTTCGCGACCCCTGCCCTCGCCCGCCGTATTATGGGCTGGTGCGTGGAGGAGGGTGTGGAGACGCACTCGGACCACCGATACATCCGGTTTGAGGTCGTCCCCCCACCTAACCTTCCACAGCCGGTACCGAATCCCCCGGAACCGCGTTGGGCGCTCAAGAGTTTAGACCGGGAGGCTCTCCTGGAGGCATCCATCGTGCAGGCCTGGATTCCAGCGCCGGACAGGCCTGTTGACGTGGATGCCGAGGCAGAGTGGTTCAGGAGAGCCATGTCGCAAATCTGCGATGCGGCGATGCCTAGGGTTACACCCGGGCCGGCCAGGAAGCAGGTGTACTGGTGGTCGTCGGTGATTGCACAGCTGCGTGCAGCATGCGTCTCCGCCCGCCGCCAGTACACCAGGTTTCGCCGGAGGCATCGTCGACCAGACGACGCGGCAGCCCGGGAGGCGGAGCTATATGCGTCCTACAGAGAGGCTAAGGGCACCCTCCAGAAAGCGATCACGCGGGCTAAGACGACAGCACGCGAGGAGCTCCTGGAGACCCTGGAGCGGAACCCATGGGGGCGCCAGTACCTGCAGGTCAGAGGTAAACTCCGACCGAGGGCGCTCCCACTGACCCAGAGTCTCCAGCCGGATCGGCTGGAGGGGGTCTTGGACTCTCTGTTTCCGACGAGCGCGGAGGAGCACATCCCTCCGAGCATGGCTCCGTCTCAGACGCCCAATGCGGATAGCAGCGAAAACGACGTACCCGAAGTCAGAGAGGGTGAGTTAGGAGCGGTGGTGCTTCGGCTCAGTCGCCGGAAAACTACCGCCCCTGGACCCGATGGCATTCCGGGCCGTGTATGGGTCCTGGCCCTCGAGGAACTCGGGCCTCGACTGAGGGGGCTCTTCAGCGCATGCCTCGAAAGGGGCCAGTTTCCCAAGGTGTGGAGGACGGGGAAACTGGTCCTGATCCGGAAAGCGGGGCGGCCGGTGGACTCACCGTCCGGTTACCGGCCGATCGTGCTGCTCGACGAGGTGTGTAAGCTCTTTGAGCGAATTATCGCGGAACGCCTCGTCGAGCATCTCACGCGTGTGGGCCCAGACCTGGCGGATAACCAGTATGGTTTCCGTCGGGGACGGTCCACCGTGAGCGCGATCATGCGCGTGAAGACCCTGGCGGAGGAAGCAGTCTCGCGGGGCGAGGTGGTGTTGGCGGTGTCTCTTGACATCGCCAACGCCTTTAACACCCTACCCTGGAGTTGCGTTAGGGAGGCACTGGTATATCACAAAGTGCCTCTCTACCTCCGTCGTATTGTCGGGGCATATTTATCCGAGAGGGCTATAACTTACCCTAGCTGGCTCGGGCCAGCTCGGCGAGATGTCTCGTGCGGTGTTCCACAGGGGTCGGTCCTAGGACCTCTCCTGTGGAACATCGGATACGACTGGGTGTTGTGGGGTGCGTTGCCTGAGGGCGTCAGCGTAACTTGTTACGCCGACGATACCCTCGTCACGGCGTGGGGAGCAACGCACCAGGAGGCAACACTCAAGGTCACGACTGGGGTTGCTGTAGTCGTGGGTCGGATACGGCGGCTGGGACTGGACGTGGCACTGAATAAGTCCGAGGCTCTGTGTTTTCACGGACCTCGGCGCGGGCCACCTCCAGGATCCAGCATAAATGTAGGGAGCGTTAGCATCGGCATCGAGCCCTCCATGAAGTATCTGGGGCTCGTACTCGATGGCCGGTGGAACTTCGGACCACATTTCCGAAGTTTGGTCCCCAAAGTGACGGGGGCAGCAGCCGCGCTTTCGCGACTGATGCCTAACTTAAAGGGACCCAACGCTTCCTGCAGGAGACTGTACCTGGGGATCGTGCGGAGTATGGCCGTATACGGGGCTCCCGTATGGGCGGCGAGACTGACGGCCAACAACGCTGCTATATTGCACAGATCGTTGAGGACCTTGGCCGTCAGGACAATAAGAGGGTACCGCACGATCTCTCTAGAGGCTGCATGTCTCCTAGCCGCGACCCCTCCATGGGACCTGGAAGCGAGAGCCCTTGCGTCATTGTTTCAATGGCACAAGGAGGCGCTGGAGCGGGACCACAGGCCTGCGTCTCGAGAAATCGAGGCCCAGCGGTCCCATCTCCGCCAGGATCTCATGGAGACATGGAAGGTGCGACTTGAGCAACCTAAGTGGGGAACCACCACCATCGCGGCGGTGAGACCGATCATGGAGGACTGGCTGCAGAGGCAGCACGGTGGCCTCACGTACCGTGCGACACAGATCATCACCGGGCACGGAAACTTTGGTGGGTATCTGTTTCGCATGCATCGTGAGGTCACACCCGCGTGTCAACACTGCGAGGCTTCCGGCGAAGACACGGCATTCCACACGTTGGTGGAATGCTCAGCGTGGGCAAGTCAGCGCCGGGACCTCGTTGTGGGCCTGGGCGTGGATACTCTCTCACTGGAGACCATGCTACGAGCCATGGTCTCTAGCGAGAGCCAGTGGAACGCGGCCGTTTCCTTCTGCGAGCAGGTTATGCTCGTGAAGGAGACGGCCGGAAGGGCGAGGGAGCGTATCCTCCCCGCTGAGTTCCGAAGTCTGCGGCGAGGGCGCCGCATACGTGACTACGCCCAGGACCATCGACCTCCATGATCGGGGCCTGAGGACGATGGATTAGCAACCCACCGTCCCTACAGAAGCAGGCTAGAAGGGCTGCGTGATGTGGGGCTTCACCCCATGCACGCCTTCACTCACCGACGCGGGATAAAACCCGACCCTAGAGATGCGGGGTAACACCCGACCACCACGCAGTGGCCACTAAAGTGACCAAGGTCCGCCGGGTGCCACTGGGAATTCTTTCAGTATCTACCGGAGGCACTCGGCAATGGACGTAGGTGCGGCCGCAGCCATAAGCCGCGGATTAAAAAAAAAAAAAAAAAAAAAAAGGGGACCAAGTCACGTATTGGAATTGTAGCAAAGTAGCATCGAATTTGCACGTCGAAGGCATATTTTTAAAGTTTTCGTAGTGTACTAACACAAACGCAGTCCAGTAGCGAACGTTTAAGTTAAGTTAAGTTAAGTTTAGTAGTCTACTAATATTTTACATATTTAAACTGCAACATAGCAGCCTGTTGGGGGGGGGGGGGATGATTGATGTTGGATTTTGTTGATTGATTGATATAGTTGTAGTTTTCGAGATATGGGGTACTGGTAACCTTGGGTATTTTTGCGGGATGAGAATTCCCGGGATTTTTTTCCGGCGAATGGAACGTGTGATGGTAGGGGAACAAAAAATTGCCCAGAATTTAGGTGGGAAGCTCGGTTCCCGGGATATAGGGGCTGGGAAGTTGGTAATGTCGGGAGTAACTGAAGCCAACTTAACCTAAGTAATGATGATTGTACTCTGCAGTCATTCGGTTTGCAGTCCATGCACCAATATTTGACCAATTATAGTTGTAACGTAGTAGTATAGCAGTAGCATGGCGTTTTACGTTCATTTACGCGACTTAGGCCCCAGTGCGTACTTTGGGCCGCGGAATTTTAAAATAAGATAGACTAACCTCAACGCAGAAAAAAAGAATCTTCTATAAACTGTTTTGAGCGGGAGGAGCTGCTGAAATCATTTAACACGTTCCCTGTGGCATTAATATATCTGTACTTTCCATTACTGCGTTACAAGGCGTTTTGAACCTTGTCCTAAACCAGATATTGGGGCGGTACTAGGCTTATGAAACCCCACCGCCCGTAGGAAACCTAAATCCCATTTTTGGCGCTAAATAAGACAAATGTACGATTTTTCGTTTCGATTATCATTAACAATGAGTTGATTAACCTAAATCTGCCACCGCCCGTGGTCAGTTTTTATATAGTTTAGAGTCTGTAGCTAAAATAAAATGTGGGATCTAATGAACCTCGTACCGCACTGAAAAAGAGCAGTTTTTCAAATAGTTTAGTGATGGGAAAAATTACGATTTCATTTAATTGTAGGTATTTATTTATTTATCAAATGTAATTAATTTTTATTGTTATTAATTAAATAAATATAAACTTAGGCGTATTTTCGTTAAAACACAGTAAACAACATTTTTGGCAATCAGTGCATTCTGTGAGTTTGACTTTTTTGTCAACCTCACGACTTGGTAAGAGGGTGCGAAGTTTTTCATAAAAAAATATTTATTACCCCTGTTTTGATTTTTCGATCAACCATGTTCAAAACATTTTCAACAATCACAGTGAACTATTCCTTGTTTTTCTTTACATCTGGACAAATTAGAGTCATCGGAAATTATTATTGTAAAATCAGATATCGACATATTCGGCAGCAATATTATTAAGAAAGAAATTATAAATAGATCACAAAAACTGATGTCATCGGCGGGATTTATAATTTCTTTCTTAATATTTTAAGAATAGTTTAAGCAAACTCATTGCTTTGAAATACAAAAATATAGCAATATTATTATCTTGTCACGTGCACAGACTCGAATGCGTTGCACAACACTGGCCGCGTGAAGCTAGCGCTAGGTGCGGTACGAGACTGCATTGAAATTTTATTTATTCAGTGCGGCACGAGGTGTTAATAACCTCTCATAAAAGTAGGTATACCAAGGGACTCGGAATCAATAGTACGTCTCAGATTATATAGTTATCACTTTCCTACACCAAATAGAAGTTACACCTCCCGCACAGCAGAGAAGTTTAACTTTTTCCTTACCGCACCAGAGGCGAGACACGAACATGGTGTTTTAGACCTCGTATCGCAGTGAACGTGTTAAATAAAGGCAGGTAAACATAAGATCCATAGACAAAAGATCCTATATCAAACGACCCAGAACATTGGGACAGGTGCACACTAGCTATAAATATTTAATGTTGGGTCATAAAATACAGAATGAGTCCGCACGTTCGCAATCAACTAGTTTGCATCTTGTGTCCTCGCCCTAAGGTGTCAGTTCTGAATAGTAATAAATTCTACTTTATACGTCTCTGTAGATGTACCCTAGCTGAAGAAGGTACGCTAAAGACTTGAATATAGATGCGAGGACTGTTCCCAAATGTATTCTTACTGTATCTAGCCTGTTGAATTACCTTTAGAAAGGAAAGTAACATTATAAAATAGCACTATTATTATAACATCACATTTCCATACAACGCATTTTTTTAAAGTCCGCTCGCGCGCGCTCCTACGGCCACGCGTCGCTGATACGCACCAGGAGGAGGTATTTCCAGTGGCGCCCGGCGGACTTTGACCACCTGTGTGACCTCTTTGGGTGCATACAACGCTATATCTAGCACCCATCCTCAAACCTCGTTCATCTGTCAGAAAGTACATCTCGTACAGGTGAGGACGGAGATGTTGATAGCTCCCATCTAATAACATTCAAAGAAACAAAGCTATACAGACATTTGCAAATAACGCTATCTAGTCTTATTAAAATTAAATCTCTATAAAATTCATGATGAACAAACACACTTGTAAACTAAAATAAAATTAGTTAACAAATACTCGAATTTAACAAGAGACTACATATTTGAGGGGTAGAGACTCTGGGACCTTTGGGGTCCGAGCGCTCGCGGCCTTTTTATAACCATCTCGAAACTCATGATCGATTCTTCTCAAGACCAGAAGGCTGGTTACTTTTTAGCTCAAAGAATAAACATTGCCATACAACGTGGCAATGTTGCCAGCCTTCTGGGAACATTACCAGTCGACGACGATGCGGAGGAGTTCTTTGACGCCTGTATATAGTGTATATTTTAGTGATTAGTATAGTTTTTAGTACTTAAGTGTAAATAGTATTTTCATTTACTGTTAATTTTCTTCCTTGTGTCTCTGTAATCTATTGTTTAATAATTATACAAAACTAATGGACGCTCGCGCGTGGCACAGTTTTTTAGTAATAAATATTGGGACAAAAAACACGATTTGCAACATCTATGAATGCAGTTCAAAATATTTCAAAAAGTTAGGGAAGGTCTCCTAAGACCGTTTTGCTGTAATTACAACGGTTAAGGTACTTGCCCTTACTGTCTCGTTTCAAAAATACACCCTGTATAGTGTAGATTTTAGTGAGTACAGTATAGTTTTTAGTGTAATTAGTATTTTCTTCTATTGTTAATTTTCTTTCTTGTTAATTGTTATGTATTGTATATAATGTTGATTTTTTTTATTGTAAATAAATTCAAACTAATAACACGTTAACACATTAAAATTCATAGAAAAACACTCGAATGATGTTCTTTCGATCTAATCATATTCATTTTGAAGTTTAAATTAATATTTACAGATCGTAAAAACATAATATCATCTGACGCAGAAATCAAACCCAGATCACACATTGTACACAATTACACCGGCTTTCTCAAAAGGCTAGACAGATACATTTTTATAAACACAGTCAGTTATTTTATGCCCCTAATTAAAGACCATATTGTTGCTAACCGGCCAATTTTATGTTTGCAGTAAAAAAAGGCCTACGATATAAAAATAAAATGAAAATCTCTTTAACGACCGACCTATTAACAAATTTCAATTTCACGCTGCATCTGTTCGTATCTATAGTTCCGTAATTAGAATAAACTAATGGAAATCCTAATTGAATTTAGGCACTAATGCAACAACAGCATACCGCTACTGAATAAAAGCAGCAAGTTAACAGTCTGGGTCACTTAAAATAGAAGGTGACCTGGTTTTATTACAGAAATAAAGGTGGTCATAATTTGTTAGTTCCATATTTTTGCCAGCAATATGATGAGGTTCTGTTTTTACATAATCTATACGTAGGTACTATAATGTCTGTTTTCCTGTGAAGCGCTTTATAACTTTAAAGCTTTATAACAATAAACGTTACTGTTCTTTTCAGTATCAAAGAGCAAAGTGGTATCATCAGCGTTACGTTTAGAATATGAAGCATATCGGCTCTGAAATTCAATTCTGCAATACAGGCAATTTATATGTAGAAAATTGGTCTGCTGAGTGCTGCACTAGAGTTTCGGTTAGCTCCACTAGAGTTAAACTTGAAAATTGACGAATAAATACTCGTACCTAGTTACCTACGTCTACAAAATAGTATCTTTTAATTTCCGAACCGAATTGAAGGACCTTTCTTTCTTCATTTACTCTTGACGAATAAAGAAGTATAGTTTGACTTAATGAATTCTCATATAATGCTAATCTGTTGTTCCTTTTTAGGATCCCGTAGTAAATATTTCGGAACCCTTTTAGTTTCATCATGTCCGTTCTTCCGTCCATCCTTCTTAAACTTTCCTCCCAAAAGGTTAGTTAGTGCTAGAAACATAAAATTATGCATGGCTATGTATATTTACTACGCTGACAAAGTGCTACTTTTTGGGGTACTTCCCCTACACGTAAAGTGGAAATGATATTTATATTAAAAAAAAAAAAAAAAAAAAAAATATGTTAGGACAATTCACACAACGCCATCTAGTCTCAAACTAAGCAGAGCTTGTGATATGAGTACTAGATAAACTGATATAAATACTTATATACATTTTTTTTTTGTAAATACATACATATTGTCCCGACTTTTTTCTCACGTCTACTCTATCGTGTGGGGTATTATTAGATAGGTCTTTTAAATTTATTGAGAGGTTGCCAATGTGATATATTTTCATTGGCAAAAAAATCGTGATGGTAGTCCATATATAATGAACTTTAAAGGAAACCTAAAACGATACCATCCGTTTAAGGTTTTGACTTTGTTAGTTCAGGAGTTATAGAGGCTTTTATGGGTAGCTACGGAACCATATCTTATTCGTGGCCCGACACGTACTTGGCCGGTTTTGAAGTTAATTCCACGTTTACATTAAAAACTGTTTAAAAACATTAGTTAATGTGTAATGCAAAAATAAATAAACATTCATACCTTTTCCCTGCTATCTACTCATACTCATATACTCAGATCCGAATCCGAATACTCAGTCCGATGTTAACGAAACATAAATAAAGATTTATACGAAAGCCTTGGTGCACGAGTGCAACTCGCACTTGGCCGATTTTACTATGCTAAAATTATTTCATCAGCTACACAAATAAAACTTCATAAGTTTTATTTTTTTGACGTCAATGATACGAGAACACTACACTGGCCTTTTTAACTATTTGTTATTTGGTACGCTATACATTCTACTCTGAAACAATTTCAATTTATCCCAACATACTGTAACAACATACATAAATACTTTATATGTACCTAACCCTCTAAAGCTTTAGAAATAACTGTCTATTGTTGTACTAAAGTCGAAGCTTCAGGTCGTGAATATTTGAGAACGTAATGTAACTTACGAGTAATGGCGTGAATTAAACAAATTAATAATAAAGAATTAATTGTGCTGGAACATTATTAATAAGCTTGAGCGGATTAATTTGGGTTCTGTATAATATGACGTTAAAGATAAAGATAATTTTGTATGTAAAATACTGTATGCACAGATTTCAACAAAATATGATTTGTATAAAATAATTGCCAGTGTATTATTTTACTCCAAATCACACAAAACAAATTGTTAGTTTAAACACTGAATCTGCTATATTACTATACTATGACTAAATACACTATATTTGGGTACTACTTATAATTATTTTTGTTGTTGTTTGTTTGCTTCAATTGAATAGGCTCCATAACTGCTGAAACAATTTTAAAATTCTATTAATAATAATATTGTTATCCCGGTAATGTGTTCCCGGTATGCGGTAAACTATATAACACGGGCGGAGCCGCAGTGATCAGCTAGTAAAAAATAAAACATCTTATTCGATGTACCTTCTGAGTAACATGGAAATATCTAAATCAAATTTAGTGAGTTCGAGTTGATCACTGTACCTAAACTCTATTTGGTTAGGTAGGTATTTCTTCTTTCTTTAAAAACGTGGCTCCATCGATATTGATCGATGATTCCCCAATGTCAAGGTAATGCTTGATTAGTTGATAGTCTCGCACAGAAGAACTAGTTAATCCTAACTAGCTCCAGGTGCAGGACAAGAAACGTTGTTCGGTATGTAATGAGAGAGTCTGGAAACCCGATTTTTGCGGAGCGCCAGAGGTAACCTAAAAAGCCACCTGCCACGCGCTCAGCAAAAATCGAACTCAGGTAGGTACTTAATATTTTAAGTCAACCGCCATTTTCTTTGTTAATGTTATTACATTAACAAAGAAAATGGCGGTTGACGTGCTTTTGACACTGTCACGCACAGATGATACCTGGAAACCTGACTAAGTGAAATATCAGTCAAATGTGTAGCCGAGCTATCGAGCTGTTATTCTTTTAAATTTAGAAGGGTTATGTACTTTTAATGTGTAATTTTAGGGTATTTATAGTAGTCACACTGCAATACTTTATATGGAATCATTATAAAGTTTAATATATTTAATTGTTTCCTCGCTTCGGAAATAATAATTGCCCTTAATATTTCAAATACAATTAAACATACAAAACAACACATAAAAATTAAATTTCAAGCTATAAAATGATTTATTTTGGCTACGTTTTAATTTTGAAACGAAAAGTGGTCATGTAAACGAACCCTTTTTGTGGTGAGGTTGGTATTTGTCTACATTTTCTTAAATACCTGAACAAATAGAGTATAGCGTACCTATAGGTACCACTATTATAATGTGTGATTAACAACTAGTGGATGAAAATCTTTATTATAATACCTATACGTACATCTCTAGCATAACCAGTTTTCCCGAAGGAACAGGCATAATAAGTGCTGATCATTCTCCAATATTTTGGTGGCATAATATTGCACCTTTATTTCGAAACCGTTAGGTACTAAACGATTTTTTTACGAAATTGAGTTAATAACGCCATCTTTTTTAAATCGTCGGGAACTACCGAATGAATTTGACAGTTTATTTAATACCTCAATATTACGGTAGATACCGCTAAACTAAAACGTTACTAAACGAAAATTTTAAACATATGCTAATGACATAACCGTTACTGGTTAGTTGTCACCGGTCATTTAAGGAGTCAACGCACAAGTTTTTAATAAAAGTGTAACTATTGGTATAAGAACGGTTGACTTTCTTGTTAAGGTAATTATTTACTTATTTTAATTCTATAAAGTGTGTTTTCTTGTTTAGTCACAGTTTTTAACTTGAGATGTAATATTATTTTTTTTCAAATTTAAAACAAAGCCGTTACCTTTTGTATAATCCTTTTAATAAGTGTGTAATAGGAAGTCGTTTTCTGTTAATTATTAATCAAAATAAGTAAATACTGTGATTCTAAGCTTCAATAGTTCCTGATAATTATTAAAAAGAAGAATAAAGAGTTATTTGCCATTTATAATTGTACTTCATACGTTCGTTTAATAAATAGTGGTTTTAACTATTACCTTTTATTTAATCCGTGTCTTTAAATATATTTTACATTCATTATTCTGTCCCAGAATTTTATTTTTTACATAGTAACATTCAATTCATACTAACAATATAATATTCAATGATAATTGAAATAAAAATATTGCAAAAGTGTTACTATAAAAATAAAAATTATTGTTAATCAGTAATTATTTAAATTATCTAATTATCTGCCTTCACACCTTGAAAAGGAACCAATAAGTTAATAAGTAATCTTAGGCATATATTACGAGTCAATGAAACAATAGAAATTGTAGGTATTTAATAATTACTCATTTATTAATGTTTATCCTAACTTATACACTAATTAATTACAAAGGAAATTGTACAATGAAATGGTGGGGCTACATTCTACGTGCTTATAACAAGTACGTGCTTATATTTGCACGTACTGAAATATTATTATTTATCATATTTATTACCTTTATATTCTAGTAAGCACTTTGGAGATGAAACATATTAACTAATAATGTGCTATGGCTTCGCCATAGTAACTCCCCCTTTTGTAAAACTTTGTTAACAATACAAAGTAAAAAGTAAATGTACATTCCTAAATATAATTAGTAAGTCTAGCTAAGAAATAGAGTATATAAAAACATTGTATATATAAAAAAATGTGTAAAAATACATTATCGTGGTGCTAATGTGAAACTAGATCGTGTTCATAGCCATTAGTGCTCTTAAATATCGTCTTGAAATCTCACTCTTCTGCTGTAGATTCGGCCGGAACATGTCTTTCCTTCGGTCGACGAATCTTGTTGCGATATTTTCCTGAATTTTAGTGGTAAAATGGCCGTTGCCTTCCTGTAGACATATCGCAAAATATCTTTATGTTTCTATCTTTGAACGATATTTGTTTGAACTTCAGCGCTTTATTTTTGTTTTAATCGCTCTAGCTCCGTGTCCTTTTGTTAGCATTTTTCAACCTCGCGCCAGTCGATTTCGGAGGGTAAGGATATTAAGGATATCGTTTCGATAAGACGGGATAAAGCGTCAGCTACAACATTCGCATGACTGCTTATGTGTTGAACAAAATAAAATAAAATAAATAAAATAACGTTTATTATCTTTGAAATTTTCAGAAAATTATTTAGATTCGTCAGAAGTTGGTGTGACTCTACCGAGGGTTCCAAAATGCAACGAGACTGAGAAGAGCCCTCAAGAAACTAAGCTCGGCTTTTTTCAAAATATTTCATCTTAAATCTAATACAGAGTTATTTAGAAAGGAGCAATTCGTTACGTTGTTACAACCAGGCCGCCTTGTCATCTAAGAAATCATTAATACTATAATAAGCTTTATGGCATAATTTACTTTTTATTAGTTTTTTAAATTTATTGACAGATAAATTTATTGCTATTTCGGTTGGCAATGTATTGTACATTCGAATAAAGTTCCCCGCAAAAGAATTACTCACTTTATGAAGCCTAAATTTAGGAACAGCCAGTTTATCCTTATTTCTTAAGTTTAGATTATGATTATCACTATTTTTCACAAATTTACTTTTGTTCTGGTGGGTATACAATAAAATTTCATAAATATACTGTGAATACACTGTAAGGATGTTAATATGCTTAAACTTATCTCTTAATGACTCCCGAGACCCCATTCCATAGATAGACATCTGTAGAAAACTGTGATATGTAATCCAGATATCTAATCCGTCTCAGGGTGTCATCCAATGATGGCTTCTTATCGAAAGCGTGAATCAATGGTTTATGATCCGTATAGACGGTAAATTCTCGTTCCTCAATGAGTCGTCGAAAGTGCTTTATTGCCATGTAAATACCTAATAGCTCTCTATCATAGGTAGAGTATTTTGTTTGAGCTTCACTTAGCGCTCTTGAGAAAAAAGCTATAGGTTTCCATTTATTTTTCGTACGTTGCTGTAGAACTGCACCGACGCATTTCAAACTTGCGTCAGTCATTAAAGCTAGTTGAGCGTTACTATCTGGACAGGCTACCGACGTTATTTGTCGGATATCTTGTTTACAACACTGAAAAGCATAATCTGCTTCAGTACTCCACTGAATGACAGTTTTGTCTTTCTTCTTAGAGTTCCGTAGAAACTTGTTTAAAGGTGCTTGGTGTATCGCTACGTGAGGCATACTGCTTCTGTAGAAGTTAATCAAACCCAAAAAACGTCGTAACTCTTTCACTGTATGTGGTTTTGGATAATCCAGTAGAGCTTGAATTTTCTCTGGAGTGGGAGTCAATCCTTGGCTCGTCACATGATAACCAAGAAAATCAATCTCCGATTTTGCGAATTCACACTTACTAACATTAATTGTAATTACATTATCGTGTAGTCGCTTGCATATTACTTCTAACTGTTTGTAATGTTCCTCCATACTAGTGTCAGCAATCAATATGTCATCAACAAACACAAATACGTTTTCCAAGTCCCTAAATATGGAGTCCATAAATTTTTGAAAAGTTTGGGCGCTATTTCGCAAGCCCGGGGGTAAAGCTGTGAACTCAAACAATCCAAAACTTGTAATAATAGCTGTCTTGTCGGGTTCAGCAACTGATATAGCGTAAAAAGCTTTTCTGATATCTATCTTGCTAAATATCGTTTTTCCGCTCGCTATGTATGTAAAATCCAGTAGTCTTGGCAATGGGTACCTATCACGAACGGTAATTTTGTTGAGTGCACGGTAGTCACCGCATGTTCTCCATTCGCCGTTCTTCTTCTTCACCATATGAAGCGGTGAAGCCCATTCACTACTTGACGGTCTACAAATTCCCAAGTGCACCATGTCTTGAAATTCCTTTTTTGCAATCTTTTACTTGTCAGGAGGTAGAGGACGAGCTCGCGAAGCCACTGGAAAACTTTTTCTAATAATATGATGCTGTACCTTATGTTTAGGAGGTTCTTTCATCGATCTAGGTTTAGTAATATCTTGGTACTTTACTAATAAACGCCTGATCGGTTCTGGAAGCAACGAGTTGATTAATCGAACTGATGCAATATTTGCAATCATACTTTTCGCAGGCGCATTTAAACCTGTTTTTTATCGATCAATGCTTGTCCGTGAATATCCACTAATAATTGATAGTGTTCCAGAAAATCGGCTCCTAAAATTGGCATCTTGACGTTGGCAATGGTAAAATGTCCATTTAAAACTTCGACGCAGTCCAAGGTTCAGTTCCAGTGTGCGCTCTCCATATGTACTTATTGGGGTTCCATTGGCAGCGAATAATTGGTATTCGCAGGCTTTGCCATTTTTGTCTGTGCGATTTATAACTATTTGCCCCAGTATCGACTAAAAATCTATAACCACTGTTTGAGTCGGTTATAGTTAGACGGTTTGCAGGGTTAATTGCACAGAGACCCGTCGAATCTAGTGCTACCTCTAGTTTTCCGAATTCTTATGAGGTTCGCTATCAATCCAAGAACAGGGCTGGATGCATTTATGCGCTCTTCGTTTAAAAACTTTGTGATAAAAACAAAGTCCGTTGCTCGATCTATTACGTGACATTGACCGCGAACGTGAATTAGAACGAGGACGAGAATGAAATCTGCTGCGTTGCATTTGTCGAGGCGCGCGAGAGCTGCGTAATGCATTTATTTCTATACGCATTTCTGCAACTTGTGCAACTAAGTCAGATATTAAATTGATGTCGGCGGTTGGCGATCTCGTAGTGAATTTATTGTAGCTGATATTTTCATGGATCCGATCGGCTAAATCACACAACTTATCTAAGGTCAAATCTTCTGAAACGGCAATTATTGAAGTGATTGCCGCGGGTAATTGTCGTAGCCATAATAGACGGATTGTGTCGTCGTTAATTTTACCGCAACCTGCTTCTTTCATTCTTCTTAGTAACTGGGACGGCTTCTGGTCCCCGAGATCCATTTCTGACCACAATTTATGAAAGCGTCGATTTTCCCTCTCCTCGTAGCAACTTATCAAGCGTCCTTTGATAACTTTATACCTCTGCTCAGCTGGTGGATTGGTTAGGATGTCGCTAACTTAATGCACGACTTCCTTCGGCAACTTCGATATTACAGCGTTATATTTGTAGTCTTCCCCTTTGTTCTGTGCTTCTGCTTCAAATTGCGCGAACCATAGCCGCGGCGAATCGGTCCAAAACTGTGGAAGTTTGTCCGTTACAGATATCGCGGCGATTGTGTCGCTGGCAATGGCGGAACCATGGTGAATGGGTTACTCGTCGAACGTAATAACTCCCGAAAATAACAACTTTTTGAAGTCTAAACGACCGCGTAATTTACTTTAACAACTTTAAAAACTTTAAAAATAAAAACGTAAGTGATTAAAATCCGGCAGGCAAAAAAACGTAGGTTTTAATCACTATTTTACAATTGCGAACGCGTTAGTGACTGAACGAATAGGCTTATTTCCCAGAATTCTTTGCTGAACGCTTGTTAAGGGTAACAGTCGACCTGTAATTATATCAGCACTGGAAAATGAGCCCAGACCAGTCGGGGTCATCAATATTACGAGTCAATGAAACAATGAAATGGTGAGGCTACATTCTACGTGCTTATAACAAGTACGTGCTTATATTTGCACGTACTGAAATATTATTATTTATCATATTTATTACCTTTATATTCTAGTAAGCACTTTGGAGATGAAACATATTAACTAATAATGTGCTATGGCTTCGCCATAGCATACCTCATAAAAGTTCGTAACTTTTTCATTATGAGGTATTTAATAGGCCAAAAATCTTAAATTGCTTCTCCTGTAAAATTTTGTTATTTTGTTTAGTAACAGTTACGAAATGGAGGTGCGATATGGTTATGAGTGAACTTATTACCTGCCTTTTCGTCGAGTTCGGTATTTTCCGGAACTTCGTTCGTCGATAAGCAGGCTGTATACCATAATGGTGGTACATAAATATATTATGTAGCATAGGATATACTTTATACGAAACTGTATGTACAAATGGCAGACTTATCACTAAACTGCGATCAACCTTTGGAATACTCGGATACCCACCCTACTTCTTCCATATAGTAGTAGATAATATTCCACCGGGCGCCACTGGAAATACCTTCTTGTGCAAACCAGAGACGTAATAGAGGCCGTGCTTGCGCGAACTTAAAAAAAAAAACAAAAAAAAAGTATAAAATATTAAATACAATAGCGTGTGTAGAACTCTTTTGACCAAGACACAAGTTAACAAAATTCATTGAACGGGAAATAGTTTATGAGAAGGACGTCGTCTCGCCAGTATGGCTTGCCAAATTCACAAAGTATAATTTTCTTTGATTCAAAGTTTTCTTCTCCTTTGTCCGTAAAATTTAAACGATTTGAAAACTAACTTCGTTATTGTTGTGGTTTTTGATCAATCGTATGATTCGGAACGTTGTGTCTCGTAAAACGTTTAAAATATTGTTTAAGGTGTTTGAAAGCTAGCTTTGAACATTACATTATGGGGCTAAAATCAACACCCCGGGTCCGAGAAACAATGATGTGTTCCTATAGGAGTTATGGAAGAGTAAAGTGGACTGATCTATACAGTTTACAGCTTATTAATAATTAGATCCGTCTTGTGGACATTTATTACAAAACAGCCCCGTTTTTCTTTCATGTATATCCTAAAGTTGCTTGGAAGAGATCGCTATTACCTATAATGCCGTCCTTTGTAGCTTTACTTATAGTTCTAATATGTTTTTCTTATCTGTGGTGTATTGTATGTTATGCTCACTTAACATAAAATATTCTGTATCTATACCTAAAAACCCCTCACTAAACATAAGTTTTGCGACAAACACGGCAAAACGCTTCGTTCAAAAGTAGGGTTCCGTCGAAACAACATAATTTCCGACCTGACTCTACTCATAAACGTACTACTCAATGAGATAGCGTTTTGAGAGAACCCTTTATTACGCATTCACGCACACTTGAAAGGGTACTCAAGTTACATAATAGGGTAGTTCATTGTACTTATCCCACACTATATGAGAATATTGCCGCAATAACAAATGATGTAAGGACATGCTGTTTATGAAGATACGTTTAGACATGTTTCAGAATGAATATTTTATTTTTAAGACGTTTGACTTCAAAAAAAGAAGCGTTGTTAGCTCATAACTTTCGACTGGAAGAAACGATTTTGAAAATTCTTTTTTAATTGAAAGCTTCCGTGTCCCATATCAATTTTGGTCCTCTTCTGACAAATATTTAGTCACATACCGGTCATTTAAAGTCGGTTATTTTATAATTATAATTGGAATATCATTAAACGATAACCTTGGGCCGGACTTGAACCAGCAGCGACTGTTACCTTTTCAAGCCTTTTAAGCCTAAAACCTCAAAACTTTGCAATCATATCAGTGTGCGATGTGTGATGACGCGTCGGTTCAGGGTCATCAACCATGTTTCAGTATGTTTTGCGTTTGTTAGGATTATACATCCTAACAAACGCAAAACATTCTGAAACATGGTTGTTTAGAGGTCGAGAGGATATCACCAATTATAATAGTGGATGGCCGTAGTTTCACCTATGGTTTTGATTGCCCATTTGAAAATGTGAAAATGTGTAATTAAGTACCTATCAGTTATAGACAAAGAGTGGCCGTGAGTTTTATTGCCAGGTTTTTCTCTCGGTTCTACCTATTGCTTTGCGAGTCTGGCAGTACATGTAAATATAGAAGCAATAATAATTTTATTTTAAGTACTTACTGACGTTTTTAAGAGCCATTTAATGTCTTTTTTTAATTCCGCGGTCCAAGGCCGCGGCCGCTCTTACGTCCGCAGCCGGGTCTCTGCTACACACGCAGAAGGTATTTCATTTAATGACCTATACAAATAACTAAATCATTTCATTTCGATGAAAGTATAATATGACGCATTCCATGTTGTCATCTACTTGTGCACTGGTTACAATGGAATCGAAACTTTCGCATTACAGTTGCAATCATCTGCAAAATGTAGATATATAATTATCTACAAAAAATTAACGTACTTACCACAAGACAACATCTATAGAATTTGGACACATTTTAAACAAAAAAGAAAGAAAGCTTTTAGGTAAACTCACGTTTACACTTTTATCACAAAAGCTTACACTTCTCAAACTGAAACCTTTTCGCTAATAACCTCAAAGCAGCTTACAGCCAACAAAACATTACATTGCGTGTTTTCAGTCTTCAGGCTTTAGTAACGCGGTGGATTCCTTCACGGACGGTCGTGGATCGTAACTGTCACAGTCCGTATCGAAACTGTCATCGTACTTTATACAACTTTAATAATAGAAATGATTTTTTATTTATAAAAGTTACATAGTGAATTAATAATTGGATTATTTCATAGAAGAAAACCTATAAGGTAAGAGCTCTTAGTCAAGTGACAAGTCAAGTTTTTTCATCATTATAAATTCAAGATGTAATTCGTCCATGTGGCAATTTGTATTTTAGGATAGGTACTTTTAGTTTGGTTACAAAAGTTTTTAGCCTTGAAACTATGCTCTGTTATCCAAATTCCATTAAACTCTCCGTAAATAAAAAGATGTAGGTATATTTTTTATGTTAAAAAAATAGTTTATTTACAAATAAAAAATACAATATACATAATTATTTACATTACAAAATATAGTTTAAAAATCCTCCGCGTCATTGGCGACTGGAAAGGTTGGGAACCGGGGAATGCTGGCTGTTGCCACGTTCGATGGCGATACTTATTCTTTGGGCAAGAAAATAGCCAGCATTCAGTCTTTTTATGTTACATTACAAAGGTACGTAGAATAACACTTAAAAAAAGGTTGTATTTTATCTGTATCTATCTTAGTACTTAGTAAACCATCCTTTCATTACCTAGGTATACTTACTGCATTCTCTGCACCTTTTTTAAGGACCTCTTATAGTGTATTGCCTCACATAACAAATATTTAAAAAATACGACTTATACTTACGAAGAAACATAGCCTTCTCATTTATTCTTACTCTCATTTATTTATCTCTTTATTCTTTATTGTACCTACGCATAAATAAAATACACACACCGGTAATTTATGAACAATATGCACAAAGGCGTGCTTAATTCAATCGATGACTTTTCTTCCAGCAGACCCAGAGTTATATAGAAAACAGATTTAACATGAGAGAGAAGAGACGCAAACACCGCGTTACACACTTAGAAAAGAAAAAGAAATAATTAATAAATACGTAACATACAATCTAACTAAATAAATACATTGGGATAGACACTCTACAATACTCCTTAGAAACTTGTAATGGAGCGCCAGCAGTCCACCAATACCCTGGAAAACACCATAGTTCCCGATACGTGGCAATAGGGTGGCCCCTTATTACATGACACCTACATGTTACTGCTGTAAAATGGGTTTTAAATGTACCTTTACATATCCCATGGTGCCCATGAGGCGTGATTATACGTATGGATGAAACTGTATAGTCGTACGTTTGTACTGAATAGTCTGAGACGCCCAGAACTTTAATTGGCTCAAGTAAGATAATGTTGCCTTTCATCAACATATCATCGCAAGGCTGAGGGTTTCAATTTTTTTTCAAAATTACGATATAGCTGCTACTTTTTATTAAATTCATTCGGTCATTTTGGACATAACTCATTATAAATGTGCCCGGTGACGGCAATAGGCTTACCCCTATTACAAATGGGAATGGGACTAAAAATACTGGCAAATTGTGGGTGTGTAATGCACCTCTGCCTACCCCTTCGGGGATATAGGCGTGATATGTGTGTGTGTGGATGAAACTGTACATATTATAAGCTATTTAAGCTGAGCTATTGCTCAGTGAGTGATTATACTTATTTAATCATTCACTGAGCACTTACTACTATAGACTAGACATCAAAAAGATCCCCGGTGCCAAGCATAACCATAAGCTTGGAAAACTTTAAGTACTCTGTATGTTCAGAACTTGTACCTCATGAAACTTTCCCTCTAATACATATACAGTTACTAAGTAGGTATTAATAGGTATTAAATGCATAAAGAGAAAATCGTATGTATTCAAATTAAACTGGTATATAATTAAAAGTAAAATTTCTTTTTAAAAACAATCTTTTATTTAAATGCGCTAAAAAGACCAAAATAAAATTTAGCTTTAAAACTTTTACTGTCAACTTATAAAGCCTAGTCCGAGACTTCCAGGGCTTCATTTGGCTGTACCACAGCGGCTGGCACGTACGATTTTGTTGCCTTTCATCAACATTTTTTCGCATGACTAAGGGTTTCAAATTTAGTTTTCAAAATTATAATATAGCTGCTTACTTTATTAAAATAATTCGGCCATTTTGGACATAACCCACTTTCGAGAGTGCCCGGTGATGGCAATAGGTTTGCCCCCTATTACGTGGGACTAAAAATACTGGCAAATTGTGGGTTTGTAATGCGCCTCTGCCTACCCCTTCGGGGATATAGGCTTGATATGTTTATGTGTGTGTGTTATTATAGAGGAAACGGAAATACATCATATATGTAAAGTTTCAACTTTCTAACTAAGTATCACAGTTCATGAGATACAGCCAAAGATAGACGGACGGACGGACAGCGAAGTGTCAGTATTAGGGTTCCCGTTTTACCCTTTGGTAACAGAACCCTAAAAATGCTAAACTATTGGATGAACGCGCTAGTTTTATGAACTATTGACCATCGAATCATTAAACATAGATGATTTCATCCGATCATTTCACTTCGAAATTTCATACTTCGCATGTTCATTGTTGCGGTCGCCCTGAACATTGGTGTAGAATAGTTAGTTATGCATACTATTTGATCTTGTTTCTATGGAAATCCAAGATATTTACATTCCATACACACCCACGTAGGAAAGGGATTAAGTATCTTTGTGTTGGATTCAAATTTTAGATCTTAGAGATACCTACATGGCATTATTAGCTAACAATATGATAATTAGCAGACGCCCACGATTTCGTCCGCATTCTCATTTATAGCAAAAAAATCTTGTTGCTCCACTCACAGCACTATAGCCTATAAATGGGCCTTTCCTGATAAGTGAGCTATTCAACTTAAAAATAAGTGTTCAATTTGAACCAGTAGTTCCTTAGATTATCGCATTCAAATCAACAATGTGTTTAGATTTTAATATTAGTATGGATTATTAAGGAAAATGGATGTAGAATTCCTTTTATAGTTGCCTAAAATGACTGCCTTTTATTTATTTTAATTCCGCGAGACCGCGGCCGCTCCCATTTCCATTGCTGCGGGCGTCTCTGGTGACACTAGAAGGTAGTTCCAGTGGCGCCCGGTGAACTTTGGCCAAACTCAGCGGGGAAAGTACGCTCCCTCTCCCTTTCGGCCGCCTCCTTCGCGAGCATGACTTGCTCGCACCCACTCGCGCTGGAGATCATGGCTTGGAGCATGGTTTCCAGCGAGAGGATATCCACGCCCAGACCCACTACGAGGTCCCGGCGCTGACTCGCCCACGCTGAGCACTCCACCAACGCGTGGAGTGCGGTGTCGTCGTCGGAAACCGCGCAGTGTTGACATCGGGGTGTGACCTCACGATGGATGCGAAACAGATAGCTACCGAAGCATCCATGCGCGGTAACGATCTGCGTCCCACGGTACGTGAGGTCATCATGCCGTCTCTGCAGCCACTCGTCCATGATCGGTCTCACCGCCGCGATTACGGTGGTTCCCCACTTTGGTTGCTCAAGTCGCATCCTTCAAGTCTCCATGAGATCCTGGCGGAGTTGGGACCGCTGGTCCTCGTTTTTTCGAGATGCAGGCCTGTGGTCCCTCGCGCCTTCTTGAGCCAATGAAACACTTCCAGGTCCCATGGAAGGGTCCCGGCTAAGGGACATGCAGCCTCTCCGGAGATCGTGCGGTAACCCCCGTATGGTTTTGACGGCCAAGGTCCTCAGTGGGCGATTTAGAAGAGTCGCGTTCCTCTTGACAGTCAATCTTTCCGCCCATACGGGAGCTCCGTATAGGGCCTTGCTCCGCACGATCCCCAGGTACAGTCTCCTGCAGGAGGCGTTGGGTCCCTTTATGTTGGGCATGAGCCCGTCACTTTAGGGACCAAACTTCGGAAATGTGGTCCGAAGTTCCATCGGCTATCAAGTACGATCCCTAGGTACTTCATCGAGGGCTTGATGCTGATGCTAACGCCTCCTACAGTTATGCTGGAACCTTCAAGTGGACCGTTCCGAGGTCTGTGAAAACAAAGAACCTTGAACTTGTGCAAGGCCATCTCCGGTCCCAGCCGCCGCCGCTATCCGACCCACGACTTGAGCAACACCCGTCGTGACCTTGAGTGGTGCCTCCTGTTGCGTTGCACCCCGCGCCGTGACGAGGGCATCGTCGGCGTAGCACGTCACGCCGACGCCTTCAGGCAACGCACCCCGCAGCACCCAGTCGTAGCCGATGTTCCACAGAAGCGATCCCAGTGCCGACCCCTGCGGAACACCGCACGACACATCTCGCCAAGCTGGCCCGAGCCAGCAAGGGTAAGCTATGGAAAATTACTGCCTCGGTGGCGCAGTGGTATGAGTACGGGACTGCCGTCCCTTAGGTCCCGGGGTCGATTCTGGGTCGAATCTAACTATTTGTGTGATCCACAAATGCTTGTTTCGGAGTTTGGGTATTTTCTATGTATAATATGTATGTATTTAGAAATGTATAAGTATGTTTATCAGTCGTCTAGATCCTATATCATAAGCTTATATTAGCTTAATTTGGGTTAGATGACGTCGTGTGAGAATGTCCAAAAATATTTAAAAGTGTTTCTTTTTACATTTTGGGTTTAAAATTAAAACATTTCTGTATACCTTTTCTGTTTGCCAAGTAAGTTTTTAACCCCCTGTCATATTAATTTATAATTTTTGGCCAATCTCCAAAATCATTGCACAATAGAGCAATAAGGTTAGAAAGTTGTAACTTAGAGATTTTGTTCTTTTAATAAATATCATTCGAAATTTAAACTCAATTCAGAATTTGGAACCCAGAAAAATTAACACATTGTATTCTTTTTATTCAGGTAACTTTGCCTATAGTACGTAGGTCACACTATAAGTCTTGCGTAACTTAAAAAAACAACATGTTAAAACAAAAATATTATGTTTATTGCTTTACAAAATACTCTCCTTTACATTTTAAACAGTTTTTCATGCGATCGAACCATTTTTTAAAACAGGAGGACCACAGATCTGAAGGCATGTTTTCTACGTGCTTATTCAACGCTATCACTGCCTCTTCGGAGTTGGTAAAAGTGAAACCTCTCATCAAATCTTTGATTTTGGGAAAAATACAGAAATCACAGGGTGCTAGATCGGGGCTATGCGCAGGATGGGTGACGAGTTGTACTTTTTCGGAAGCTAAAAATGACTTTGTTTTGTTGGCCGTGTGTGAAGAAGCGTTTTCATGATGTAGGAAAACGCGGCTTTTGGGTCATCTTTCGCGAACTTTTTCTAACACCCTGGGTAAACAAATGGTAGAATACCACTTGGCATTAACACTCTTTTGATCTTCAAGTGGAATTGTACAGATGGGACCCGTAGCTGAGAAAAAAAACGCCATCATTTTTTTACCAACGTTTCTCGCCTGCCTCACTTTTGTTGGCTTGTTCTCATTTTCAAACACCCATTCACAAGATTGCTGTTTTTTTTCGGGTTCAAAACAATAAATCCACGTTTCGTCTCCTGTGACAATGTCATAAACAGCATTAGAATGTCCGTGGTCGTACTTCAGTAGCATCTGTGAGCACCATTCCACGCGATCCCGCTTCTGCTCCGCTGTCAGTTCATGAGGGATGCTTTCAATTTTACTTTCAATTCTTCGTGTAAAATTTTCTGGATTTGACTCATACCAATCCCCAATAGTCCTCGAATTGTCTCATACGTAATCCGCGGGTTTTCTTCAATTAACCGCTTAACAGTAGTCACATTATTTTCGTTGACGGCAGTTGAAGACCGCCCTTCACGAAATTCGTCATGTAAAGAAACTCGACCGCTCTCAAATTCAGCAAACCATCGCATCAGGTGATCAAACAAGGTGCTTCTCTCCCAAAAGAATTTTGAAGACGAGCGGCACAGTCTTGCGGAGAGAGAGAACTTTTAAAATCATAAAAAATCATCGCTCTAAAATCTTTTCGACTTAATTCCATTTTCGTTGTATACGTAGAACTCTGATGGGTGATAAAAAACAATTGACAAATGATTTCCCGCCAATTGTTTTATTTTTACTACTAAGAAGGTTGCAACGTTTAAAAAAATATAACATTCCAAATTCAAATAGTTCCGTTTAGCTAGAAGTGCAAAACTTTTAGTGTGCCCCATGTAGTATATACTTACTAGTTAATTTCAAAATTCAGAAAATTATATTTGAAACAGAGAAAAAACGAACACATACATGTACCTTAACGTTCACTTTACTTTTATTAGAAAACTAGCGACGCTAATTTAGTTTATAAATAAGGTATTTTACTATTACTAGGTAACGCGGGTCGAAAGCTTAATCGTTTTTCGTGTAGGTATACGAAGGTAGGGGAATCGATTGTTATCGTGCCACTCGGTCACTAGGCCTACAAAACAACTTATTGATTTTAGCATAAAGTTTTAGTCATCGTTGCCTAATGTTGCCAATTACAAAAATATTACTGGCCACTTTACGTAGTCAACCAAAAAGTATGATACTGCAAGTAATTTGGAATAATATGAGTAAGTAATTATGTTGTATTGATGTTGTGTCTTGCTCGCACTGCAGAGATTCTATTTAGTGGTATGTAACATCTGTCCTGGCTTTTTGGTATTTTGGTATTATATGGTTGTGGATTTTCTATCTTGTGCCTTGTTTACTGCTATAGTGTATTGCCTATATAGTATAGTATAGTATAGTATAGTATAGTATAGTATAGTATAGTATAGTATAGTATAGTATAGTATAGTATAGTATAGTATAGTATAGTATAGTATAGTATAGTATAGTGTATTAGCTATAGTACCTATTACGTGGGACCAACAAAATTACTGGAAAAGTGTGGATGAATAATGCACCTCTGCCAACTCCGTATAATCTCTATCTAATGTAAATATTCAGTGTCTATTAAACAACTACACAGACAAGTTCAAAATCGTCATAATCGATTCGCAGTTTATGGATTTCTCCCAAATACAATCTAGGAAATACGAGTTTATACCCAATCAGTCAATATTCCAGATAAAGAAACTGTATTACGGTTGCAGTAATAAGAGAGAACAAATATCTATAGAAATACTCAGCTAATGGATGTTTTGCGGTCAACACGCGATTCATCATTTAGTACTGTCAGACTGAGGAAGCTCAATTAATTTGTTGAGATTAACAGGAAATAGCAAAAATTCACGTCAAATATTGACACAGCAACCGACTTCAAACTACTGAAATGGGATCAAATTGTTGTCGGAATGGGACCAAATTTAAATGGGACCACTTGGGAAGTAGTAGCTTCCTATTAAAAATAAAAAAAAATCAACCTAGGCCCAAGACATAAGGCAACAAACATAAAAAAAAAACAAAAAAAAACATAAAGTCGAATTGAGAACCTCCTAAAATGCTATCAATCTGATCAATCCAATTAAGGCACAAAGACCTTTCTTCGCCTTTGGGTAAGGCTAAATGCCTTGGGTTCTGACGATGTGTTTCGTTTCGAGGCTTTTAGCTTATCTTGATGGCTACACCACTGACCGTCCACTCCCTTGCCGACATAGAAAGCATTTTTTTTCTTTAAAGTAAAACAGATGTGGATCGAGTTGACCACTGTCAGTTTTAAGAAGGCGCAACTCCCAGGTTTCGCCATAGTGGGCCAAATCACCAAATCACCTGTAACCTTTTCTGACTTGCAGTATACTCACGGAGCTCACGGGCGATATAGTTTATTTCAGACTTGAATTAAAAAGCAAGTTATTTCTTTATTGTTTAAAGACCTAGGTATTCCCTTGAAACAAGTTTCATTGGTCTTAATGATTTACCAGGAATACTAGTAAATTGTATTAAATTTTCACTTTTATATTTTACTCCTAAACCTCCTTTCTCCTCTTGATAAAAGGTTCATTGAATTATAAATGTGATGAATCCCTAAAGAATAACTCTATATTATATTTTCAAGTTTCACTGTAGTCTAACGTAGTAAAAATATTATCTGAATCTCAGCTCGTTTCATCCCAAGAGACAGAAAACGAGAGATAACAACGGTTCTAATATTTTCCAAGAAATGTGGAAATGATTTTATTTGAGCAAAAATTTATGACACCTATCAATAGAACTCCAATCTGAATATTTAAGAGTGCTAATGTTTGCTGTAATAAAGACATGAATAAGCTGCTTTACCCACATTCATCAAAAATCGCTTACATTTTGTCAACGATAGGATAATATCTTCGGAATTCAAATATGAAATGAAATTATTACCCAACAGCGCTAACAAGAGTTATTTTTAAGCGTTTTTGTCCTATTCTTTATTGCCCTTTATAGACCTAATGACTGCACGGATTTCGATGAATGAGGTCTTTATTTAATAAAAGGTATCTGCAATGAAAAACACTAAATACTTAGTTATCAGGCATATTTACTTTCTTCAAAAATTTCTCCGACATATTCCACATTTTAGGGTACTAGCAGCAAAAGCTGAAAAAAAGTACCCTTATACGCCCGTCGTTCTGCGTCTGTCCGTCCGTACGTGTCACTTTTCAATCTGACACTGACATGTTGATAGTACCCTTGGAGCATTTCGCGATTGCGCGCTTAGCGTAACCGCACTCCAGCCTTGTTTGCTTATTAATTTGTGAGATATTACTAGCAAACAAACAAAGAATATCATAACATAATATATTTTTTCATCTAAATAACATAGTAGTAGTAGTAAGATATATAATAAGGTCTCAAAAGGTCAAAATATATTTCAAAAATAATAAAAATAAAGTAATGTAGAGCACCAGACGTGTTAGACTCTTTTTTAATTTAGGTATTATTTTTAATATACCCTATATTCGCACTACTGCCTTAGATAAATTTATTAGGAAACAGATTTTTAAAATACAGGTCTTGCTTTAGAAAAACTGTGTGATATTAAATAATAATAAATAAATAAGAAATATTTTTGGACATTCTCACACGACGTCATCTAACAAAAATTAAGCTAATATAAGCTTGTACTATGGGATCTATAGACGACTGATAAACATACTTATATATTTCTAAATACATACATATTATACACAGAAGGCACCCAAACTCCACAGACAAATATTTGTGGATCACACATATATTTAATTCGACCCGGAATCGACCCTTGGACCTTAGGGACGGCAGTCGCATGCTAATACCACTGCGCCATCGAGGCAGTTTAAATAAAACGGCCAAGTGAAGAGTTTATTTATTTATTTAAACTTTTTGCACAGTTATTGTACAATGGCGGACTTAATGCAACAGGCATTATCTTGCAGTCAACCTTAGGGTGATGCAGATAGATCTAGTAGTAGGTGCATATCAGTAGTGTCGAAAAAGAAAAGAAAAAATTAAATTGGTGTAAGTAAAACTAATACAAAAAAAATAGAGTTCCGTAATCTATAAAAATTGCAAAACTAATAACGTATGTTGTATGGGAGCCCCCCTAAAAATTATTTATTCTGTTTTTAGTATTTTTTGTTATAGCGGCAACAGAAATACATCATCTGTTAAAATTTCTACTTTCTTACTATAACGATTCATGAGATATAGCCTGGATACAGACGGAAGGACCGTTTTGGTAGTTTTCAGCTACGAGGAGTTATAAAATTGGAATATTATGCTGTACTTTATATAGCTTATAATTCAGAATATTAGTGCAGACTCATAGCAATTCTATTTTAGTTTTGTCGCTAATGTAGCTACTGCATAAACTGCATCGAAATAAACTTGGTCTGGGTTGACTGGGTCACTTTGAATAGAAGTTGACCTGGTTCGTGACTGAGATAAAATTTATTTGTCAGTCACAAATTTAATGTATTTACTTATTAAACTTTTATATATACCTGTATTTTGAAAGCAATGAGACTGCTTTGTTGGCGTGGTCAGCAGTGCATCGGCTTTCGACACCGGAGCCTCGGTTTCGATTCCCGGGTCGACTGAAATATTTGTATGATTGAAAAGCGGCCGTCTGTGGTCACGCCGGATTTCGTGTTAACTTCTTTGTTAAAATATATCTAGATTTTGAAACGCGAAAGATTAAAAGTTGACACATTTTTTCCTGGTATTTTCATTTCAATTCATATTCCTGTACTTCATATTATTAGCTACTTGAAGTTTTTTCCACTAATCATCTAACCAAGCTATGTTGGTTGCATCTTTAGTCGGTATGAATAGTGAGGTGTAACTACTGACTCTTTACTTAAGTTGTACATTGCAGGCACTTTACAGAAAATTTAATCTACTGAGTAGATAGGTACTGTAGAATTTGCCACGTACAATGTTAAAATGAACCGTGAATGATAATGAATGAATGTGTACGAAACACTCACAACATTCAGGCTCAGACTCAACATCTGAGGCCTGCTGGAAGAGATTCCTTTAGGAATAAGTAGTGCCCTTGCTCACTTTACTATTTTGTACTACTGTTTTTTTGTTTGCACAGTATGTACAAAAATTATAAATAAAAATAAAAAACATTCATGAAAACAAAATTTTTCGTTGCACTTTATTTAATCTGTGGTAAAGGCATGACGTAGCCTTCAATTTTTAAATGATTCCTAAATAGGTTCTCAATTTTTTACTTTGTAAATGGAATAAATAAAAAAATAAAAAATAGGTGATCCCGTAGCTCCGGCGGCGATGAACACGAAATTGACGATAAAGCTTTTCTTATTAAGCTCGGCACAGACTTATTTTAATGTACATTACATCCCATGAGATTATGTTATTATATTTGCTGAGTGTGATCACCTGACGTTTTAAATTGAAAAATGTAATAAGATGTATCGTACTACAATACCAACATCTTTACATTATAGCTGCCGTGTGTCCTTTAAATGACATTTAAACGGGAGGTTCGATATTTTATTACTCCCCTGGCGTTTCACCTATTTAGTCATCATTTATATAATTATTAATAAATTTATATTTATAATATAGCTATCTAATCCGCTATAGTTTTCCTTCAAAGTTGACATGGACTACCTTCATGAATTTTTTCAAGTTCTTTACGTCAGGCGTTTAGATTTCAGAGGGGGGACGCCCTTTATTCTCAAACATGCTCTTCAAAGCTAAATATCTCGCAAACGTATCCTTAAATCAAAAAATGATCTTAGCAACCTCTCGATGTTTTTAAATGACCTTTTTAATGATACCCCACACTTCGGAGTAAACGCAAGAAATAAAAACTAATTCCGTTTACGTATAGAGGAGGTACCCCAACGTGCATCGCACTGGAATACATTCGACAATGTGTGAATCGATGTGGCGCACTTTCGCACTAACGTGAGTCGCGTTTTGGTACTTTAGGGCTACAGTTCATCGCTGTTTTGAACTTCGAAATTCAGTATGACAGTCAAAAAAAATAGTTTTCACAATTTTCTTTTAGCACTTTATCAATGTAGTAAATACACAAATCCATTCAAAGTTTCATGTTTCCAGCACTAACCGTTTAGCAGTAAAGCCGAAGGCAGACAGACGGACATGACGAAATTATAAAGGTTCCGAAATTTGAACTACGAAACCCTAAAAATAAATGTTATAAAAAATAAACACATTTTCCTGCCATCCTATGATGAAACAAAGCCCAAAGTCCAAGCCAAGCTTCCTGTGAAATAACAACTTTTCGTGTTGTTAATCTTTTTCTATCGCTTACACTCATTTTTAGGGTTACGTACTCAAAGAGTAAAACGGGAAACCTATTACTGAAACTTTGCTGTCCGTCCGTCCGTCACCAGACTGTATCTCATGAACGTGATAGTTAGAAAGTTGATATATTCACAGATGTATCTCTGTTGCCGCTATAACAACAAATACTAAGAAACAGAATAAAATTAATATTAAGTGGGGCTGCCATACAACAATCGTAATTTATTTTGTCATTATTATAGACAATGGTACGGCACCCTTCGTGCGTGAGTCTGGCTCACCCTTGGCTCGTTTTAATTAATTCATTAAATGTAGGTAGGTAGGTACACAAAATTTCTACTCTTCATTATACTTACTTAATATAGGTACACTAATGAAAGGTAATACATTCATCAAGGGAAGTGCATCCAACATACTCGTATCATACGATACTTTTGCAAGAGTAATTTAAAAGCTCTTACGCTATTAGGTTTCTGATTGTGATGCGAAATCTTACTTGGATATATATTATATTTTGTATGTAGGTATACCTATCAGCAATCTGTGCTCGGGATATATCACGTAATGTACGTACAGATAGCTATCAAAATAAAATTAAAATAATAAAATATTTACTTACACAATGTCACAATGTGTTTTGGGTGCAAAGGGGCTCTACCAACATCTATAGGGCCCCAGCGACCTCACCTGCTAGTGGCGCACCTGCTGATAAATGGACGAGGCTCGTTAATTTACGGTACCTATGGAGTGGCTTCGGCCCCTACGTGGGTACCAGGTGGTACAACAGTGTTGGTCCGGGGGGGTACCACCGTGCAGCTGTGCTAAAGCCCCCCAAGTAACCCAGCCCAGGCTGGGTTGCGTTAGGGGTTCAGCAGCTGCACCGCCGGGCCCGGGGCGATGTATGGTGCAGCAGGCATGGGACCAGTGGGGGCGAAACGGAGTCTAGTGTGGGTGGTGTGGGTCGATTCGCCGGCCAGGGAGACCCTTAGCAACGGCGTTGCCGCGGCCGCCCGCAACACAGTCATGGGGCCCGCCTGGGGCCAACCATCCCAGGAGGCTGCCCCACATGTTGCGCATAATCCTGATGTGGGATCGCCGCTCCGGGTGGTAACCGGTGTGGGGTAGCGGTGGCCTTGCATCAGGGGGGTTTGGGAGCCCTTCCGTCCGGCGAGTCGGCTCCGACCTAACCACACGGTTCTAGACAAAGCTAGCCCCTGCGCTTTGTCACTTACTGCTGCACCAAATGTCACCCTGTCTTCACGCTTCTTCTTCAAAATCTACAATGGCAGTGCAACAAAAAAGAAATAAACGTTACACAGCGGCCCTAGGAAACCCCACAACTTCACATTTCGAGGTGGAGTTCACTAACGTCCGTGGACTCCATGCGAACCTCGATACCGTCCACCACCACCTTGAGACGGCACGGCCCGCTGTGATGTTCCTCACGGAGACACAAATACGCCGCCCTGACGACACGTCTTACCTGTGTTACCCCGGCTATGTCATCGAGGAACAATTTCGAGACAAAGCCGGGGTGTGCGTGTTCGTTAGGGCGGATGTTTGCTGCTGCCGGTTGCGCTGCCTAGAGAACCCCTCCAAATCCGTCCTTTGGCTGCACGTAGACCATGGCTCTATGAGCCAGATCTACGTGTGCGTCTACCGATCCCACACAGGGGATTCTGAGACAACCAAGCTCTTCCAGTACCTCAGCGAGACGGCTGATGAAGCGCAGGTGCGGTTCCCGAACGCTGACCTAGTATTTCTGGGGGACTTCAATGGCCATCACATTGAATGGCTGGGGTCCCTCAAGACTGATCATGCGGGTAGAGCCGCCCATGCGTTCGCTCTCTCCCACGGTCTGACCCAGATGGTATGCGGGATCACCCGGATACCAGACAGGTCAGATCACGCGCCCGCTCTGCTGGATCTACTGCTGACGAGTCGCCCAGCCCAGTACAGTGTTTCGGTAGGAGTCCCACTGGGTAGTTCCGACCACTGTGTTGTTCACGCTGGCATGAAGGTGTCACCTCCTGCACGTCCTGTACAAACGTCACGACGACTATGGCACTACTCGTCAGCGGATTGGGACGGTCTACGCGATTATTATGCGTCCGTCTCTGGAGCCAGCGCTGCTTTGTAGGAAAGGCTCCTTCGGATAGTGCTTCTGCTATTGCTGGCGAGATCAGTTTAGGGATGGATTATTACATCCCTTTCACTGATGTCGCCAGTATCCGCAGAGCCCGTCCCTGGTTCGGGCGAGATTGTGCCAAAGCTGTTCGACAAAAACAGTCGGCATATCGCGCCTGGATCAGAGCCCGGGCTGTGTGCGACCCAAACGTGGGCCACCTCAAAGCAGCGTACAACCGGGCCACAAAGTCGAGTAAGAGGGCCTTTAAGAGAGCGGATGCCCAGCGCGTCGCGCGGCTTGGTCAGGAGCTCACTTCCCATCCCACGGGCAGCCGTGGATTCTGGCAACTGGCCAAAGCCGTGCAATCTAACTTTTGTCAGACCTCGCTGCCACCGCTGCGTTACCCAGATGGAACACTGGCTCACAAAGCCCAAGAGAAAGCGGATATGCTCGCAGACCTCTTTGCGGCTAATTCCCGGGTCGACGACCGTGGCCTGCAGCCCCCCGCCATCGCCAACTGTGGCCACACAATGCCTGATATTGTTATCAGGCAATGTGATGTACGGGCAGTGCTGCGGTCACTCGACACGCGGAAAGCCAGTGGCCCTGACGGCATTCCGGCGGTGGTGCTACGAAAATGTGCAGCTGAGTTGTCTCCAGTATTAACGCGTCTGTACCGCCTGTCATACTCTTCAGGGCTCGTGCCGGAGGTCTGGAAGGAGGCGAACGTACAACCGATCCCCAAGAAAGGGGATCGGTCCGATCCAGGCAACTATCGACCCATAGCTGTCACCTCAGTCATTTGCAAGGTGCTTGAGCTCCTTATAAATAAGCAGCTCATGCAATTCCTAGAGGATCACTCGCTAATCAATGATCGACAATACGGCTTCAGGCCAAAGCGATCAACGGGGGATCTTCTGGCATTCGTAACGCATGTCTGGGGTGGGGCTATGGAAAGGCACGGCGAGTCCTTGGCTATTAGCCTGGACATCGCCAAAGCCTTCGATAGGGTCTGGCATGCTTCGCTCCTTTCCAAGCTTCCGGCATATGGTCTACCTCCTCAACTGTGCAGCTGGATTGCCAGCTTTTTAAACGAGCGCCGAGTGCGGGTCCTCTGAGATGGCCAGGCTTCTCGCTTCTTGCAAGTGAATGCCGGGGTACCGCAGGGGTCCGTACTATCACCAACTCTCTTTCTTCTGCATCAATGATATGCTATCCCTCGGGAACATTCATTGCTATGCAGATGACAGCACACTGCACGGGAGTTACTCGGTTCGTCCGACGGCGGGGCGATCTGAGATTGAGGAGGAGAGACGACGACTCGTGGCTGATCTCGACCGTAACCTCGACAGTATCTCTCAATGGGGTACCGAGAACCTGGTCGAGTTCAATGCCCGCAAAACACAGGCGTGTGCATTTACTGGGAAGAAATCCCCTTTCCTTCCCCTACCCTCTCTTCAGAATGCATTATTACCAATGAAGGACAACCTTGATATCCTTGGCATAGACGTTCGTCGAGAGCTCAATAATAAAAACTACATCGAAAGATGTATAGGGCTAGCTTCGCGGAAACTAGGAATACTGAATAAGGTAAAGAGATTCTTTACACCGGACCAGAGGTGTCTGCTGTACAAGACGCAGATTAGACCCTGCGTCGAATACTGCTCTCACCTCTGGGACGGCTCCGCGAAGTATCTGCTGGACGCTCTCAACGCTATGCAGCGACGGGCTATCCGTATTATAGATTGTCCGGAGGTAACGGGAAGCCTTGAGCCGCTAGTTCAGCGCCGAACAATAGCTTCCTTGGCCGCATTCTACCGTATTTACCACGGCGAGTGTTCTGAAGAGCTCTTCAATCTGATCCCACCCTCTTCCTTCCGATCCCGAACGACTCGTGCCGGGCAGAGATGCCACCCCCACACAGTGGATAGCATGTTCGCGAGAACCGAACGTTTTAAACGTTCGTTTCTCTGCCGAACGATAGTGGCCTGTAACGCCCTGCCTGTGCACGTGTTTCCTCCCACATATAATCCTGGGTTCTTTAAGCGGAGCGTGAAGAGGCACATCAGTAGGTCGTCAAGTTGAGGGCCACTCTCAATAGCAATGTGTGCTGTGAGAGTGGCCCACAATCGCTAGACGTCGTCACGACTTACCACCAGGCGGGCGGCGTCAATTTGGCGAACCAATATAAAAAAAAAAAAAAAAAAAAAACAATAGCAACCCAAACTAACCTATAAGCCTGTGCTATGGGATAAACTGATAAACATACTTATATATTTCTAATACATACATATTATACAAGAAAACACCCAAACTCCGAAACAAACATTTGTGGAACACACAAATATTATTTTTTCGACTGTCAAGTCAAATCATCTTCTTTTTATTAAATGTCAAAACGGTCATGGCTCCTTCTTCTTCTTTTTTTAAAACGTGGCTCCACCGATCGATGATTTCGCCAATGTCATGGTAATGTTTGATTAGTTGATTGTCCCGCACAGAAGAACTAGTTATTCCTAACTAGCTCCAGGTGCAGGACAAGAAACGTTGTTCGGTATGTGAGTGTCTGGGAACCCGATTTTTGCGAAGCGCAAGAGGTAACCTAAAAAGCCACCAGCCACGCGCTCTGTAAAAATCAAACTCCCTGGTCAAGTCTAGAAATTGTATAAAATAGAAGCCTGGGACGTCACTTTTATTTACTATCAAATCAGTAAATATTGGTATTTTAACTGATGATTAAAAATAACACAAGAAAGTTAACTTAAGAGGCTATGTCAGGCCTATGTCCCTCGCCTAACAATCGCAAAAAATACGTGACGTCAGCTACAACTTGAAGTTGTAAGTCAGTAAGGGTTGTCTCTTGTTTGTGACACGACATGGACCATAGAGTTGATATTGAGGCATTAACGTCATAATTATTGGTCAAATTATGCTGGTATATATTTTACTTTACTGACAACCCTAACGTTCGAATTATATTCTCTGTAAACAAAAGAATGTCCTTTAATTAACGTCGGAGTGCAAGTTCTGTTTGTAAGTACTATTCTCTATTCTGTGGTTCGAATCTCTTCTCGAATTCTTTATTTACCAAATACTGAAAAGTATTTATTTTAGTCGTAGGCATCTGGGGCGGGGCCCCAAGTGATTAAATACTACGTCCTCGCCGTCCGCCCTGGACCCCAACTTGACCACGGTAACGCAGTGGCAAGTTGGGTGACCGAACGTATTTAGTCTGTACTTGCGATTGGCCAATTTTTGCGATTATGGATAACCTCTAAGAGACCTCCGGTCCCGACACTGGCCTTTCCCGGGCAGTGTCAACCGACGACATTGCGCACTCAAACCTGATACTATGGATTTGGGGGCTCGCGCCGCGCCGCCTAGTTGCAGCGCGATGTCGACGCCCCAAGGAACTGATGCTGCTGGGACTGACGATGGGTCAGCTCCCAGCAGTGTGAAGAAGAAGGGCGAACTGCGGGCGGGCTTCTGCGACGAAGAAGAGGACCCTCGAAAAGGAGGGGCCACCGCGCGACCGAAGCACCAGCTGCTCCGGGTGGGGTTACCTCCTCTCCAGCGATTCGGAGGAGGAGGTGTCGGTCAAGACGGTTCGTACGCGTCTTGACGCGTATAGAAGGCGGCCGCCAACTCCCCCTCCGTCCTCTGTACTGTCCCAGCGAAGTCGCATGGAAATCGGTGGGCCGCCCGCGCGGAAGCTGATGAGCGTTTTTGCCCGCATGAACGCTGCCATGCGGGGCAACAGGAACGTGGCGGGGAGGAAGAAGATTGTGGCTTCATTGGTGGGTGAAGCCCAATCTTCCCTCGACAAGCTCACCGTGGTGCCCACAACGGCACCCACCACGGCACCCGCCTCCTCTTCCTCTAACGCTCCCGCTGCTTCTTTACATCCCTCCGGACGGGAGGGATGGGAGGTAGTGGGGGCCAAGAAGAGGAAGACGAAGGCCGCCAAGAAAGTGGACAAAGCCGCCGCGGCGAAGGCGCCGAAGAGGCCCCGCGCTCCTCGCTCCACAGCCGTCGTCCTTACGGTGACGACGGAGGGTGTGGAGAGGGGTGTGGGGTACGCTGATGTCCTGAGGAACGTGAAGTCCTCAGTCAACCTCTCAGCCCTCATCCAGGGGGGTCTCCGGTGCAAGACGACACGCACCGGGGCTCGCCTCCTCGAGGCCTCCGGCGCCTCCAGCGGCCCTAAAGCTGACGCCCTAGCAGCGCAGCTTAGGGACGCTCTGGACGCAGAAGCCGTCCGCGTCACCAGACCCACCAAATGCGCTCCATTGCGCGTCTTCGGTCTGGATGACGCGGCCACGACGGAGAAGCTTATTTCCGCCGTCGTGGAGGCGGGCGGCTGTCCCCGTGACCAAGTGAAGGCTGGAGAGATCTCCTTCAGGTTCACTGGCCATGGCACGACAGTCATCCAGTGCCCCGTCGCGGCGGCACTGAAAGTGGCGGAGGCCTCCTCATAGGGGCTTCCTAAAGGCGCAGGTGCACCTTCTTCGTGCCCGGGAAACAAGATGTTTCCGGTGCATGGTGGTGGGGCACGTTGGAGTGCAGTGCACAGCGGAAGTCACCGTAGGCGATCGGTGCTTCCGCTGCAGCCGGCCCGGTCACAAGGCAAGTGCCTGCGACGCCCCGCCTCGCTGCTTTAGATGCGAGGCGGAGGGCAAGACTGCGGACCACCGGGTTGGCAGCACAACCTGCGCCGCCTCGAGGCCAAAGCCTCGTCCGTCCGCTGAGAGCGGTGGGGGTGCCGTTTCTGCACGGCCAGTTGTTTCGCGGCGGGATGCTGATATGGACGTCCATTAATGTCTGACGCCCATATCCGCACCCTGCAAGTGAATTTGAACAGCTGCCGCGCTGCTCAGGATCTTCTGTACCAGAGCATCCTGCAGTGGTCCATAAACTTGGCCGTGGTCGCCGAGCCGTACTACGTCCACCCGGGAAGCCCGGTGGACGAGGACGGCTCGGCCTGTTTTATCTTCGGGGGGTCCGCCGCAGACAGCTCGCGCCTTGCAATAATTGCAAGGGGCCGCGGGTGTGTTGCGGCGGACTATGATGGGTTGGCAGTCGTGGCCACCTACATCTTGCCGACACTGGACGAGACTCAGTTTGAGCTATGGCTCACTGAGCTCGACGTCGTCTTCGCTGCGTGCCGTCCTCGCCCTGTCCTGCTCCTGGGAGACTTCAACGCCTGGAATGTGGCGTGGGGCTCCCGGGAAACAAGGGACAAGGGGAGGCTTCTTGAGGACTGGACCAGAACACGTCCACCTTCTGGCGGCGGGGGACCAGCTCGGTCGTGTACGTATCGTTCGCGACTTCTGCCCTCGCCGCCCGTATTACTGGCTGGCACGTGGAGGAGGGTGAGGAGACGCACTCGGATCATCGGTACATCCGGTTCGATGTCGTCGTCCCACCTAACCTCCCACAGCCGGTAGAAAATACCCCGGATCCGCGTTGGGCACTTCACTATCTGGATCGGGAGGCTCTCCTGGAGGCATCCATCGTGCAGGCCTGGATTCCGGCACCGGACCGGCCTGCCGATGTGGATGCTGAGGCGGAGTGGTTCAGGAGAGCCATGTCGCAAATCTGTGATGCGGCGATGCCTAGGGTTACACCCAGACCGGCAAGGAAGCAGGTGTACTGGTGGTCGCCGGAGATTGCACAGCTGCGCGCAGCATGCATCTCCGCCCGCCGCCAGTACACCAGGTTTCCCCGGAGGCATCGCCGCTCAGACGACGCGGCAACCCGAGAGGCGGAGCTTTATCAGGCTTACAGGGAGGCTAAAGGTAATCTCCAGGAGACAATAAAGCAGGCCAAGACGGCGGCCCGCGAAGAGCTCCTGGAGCCCCTGTAGCAGAACCCATGGGGGCACCCGTACCAACAGGTCAGGGAGAAACTCCGACCTAGGGCGCCCCCACTGACCCAGAGTCTCCAGCCACAGCAGCTGGAGCGGGTCATGGACTCCCTGTTTCCGACGAGCGCGGAGGAGCACGTCCCTCCGCGCATGGCTCCGTCTCTGCCCGACGCGGATAGCATCAGTGAAGGCGACGTACCCGAAGTCAGGGTGGAGGAGCTAGGTGCGGCAGTACTCCGGCTTAAACGCCGGGAAATCACTGCCCCCGTACCCGACGGCATTACTGGCCATGCATGAGGCCCTCGAAGAACTCGGGCCTCGACTGATGGGGCTCTTTAGCGCATGCCTCGAAAGGGGCCAGTTTCCCAAGGTGTGGAGGACGGGGAAACTGGTCCTGATTCGTAAGGCCGGTGGACTCACCGTCCGGATACCGGCCGATCGTGTTGCTCGACGAGGTGTGTAAGCTCTTTGAGCGAATTATCGCGGAACGCCTCGTCGAGCATCTCTCGACGGTGGGGCCAGACCTGGCGGACAACCAGTACGGTTTCCGTCGGGGACGCTCCACCGTGAGCGCGATCATGCGCGTGAGGAGCCTGACGGAGGATGCAGTCTCGCAGGGCAAGGTGGTGGTGGCGGTGTCTCTTGACATCGCCAACGCGTTCAACACCTTTCTATGGAGCTGCGTTAGGGAGGCGCTCGTGTATCACGAAACGCCTCTCTACCTTCGTCGTATTGTCGGGGCCTATCTCTCGGAGAGGGCCATAGCTTTCCCCAGCTGGCTCGGGCCAGCACGGCGAAATGTGTCGTGCGGTGTTCCACAGGGGTCGGTCCTGGGGCCGCTTCTGTGGAACATCGGCTACGACTGGGTGCTGCGGGGTGCGTTGCCTGAGGGCGTCGGCGTAACGTGCTACGCCGACGATACCCTCGTCACGGCGCGGGGTGCAACGTACCAGGAGGCAGCACTCAAGGTCACGACGGTTGTTGCTCAAGTCGTGGGTCGGATACGGCGGCTGGGACTGGAGGTGGCCTTGCACAAGTCCGAGGTTCTGTGTTTTCACAGACCTCGGAACGGTCCACATTCCAGCACACAGCACATTTCCAGCATAAATGTGGGAGGCGTTAGCATCGGCATCAAGCCCTCGATGAAGTATCTAGGGATCGTACTTGATAGCCGATGGAACTTCGGACCACATTTCAGAAGTTTGGTCCCCAAGGTGACACAGGCATCGGTCGCGCTTTCGTGACTGATGCCCAACCTAAAGGGACCTAACGCTTCCTGCAGGAGAACCTGGGGATCGTGCGGAGTATGGCCCTATACGGGGCTCCCGTAAGGGAGGCGCGTTTGACGGCCAACAATTCAACGCTCCTTAACAGACCGTTGAGGACCTTGGCCGTCAAAACAATAAGGGGCTACCGCACGATCTCCGGAGAGGCTGCATGTCTCCTAGCCGGGACCCCTCCATGGGACCAGGAAGCGAGAGCCCTTGCGTCATTGTTCCAATGGCGCAAGAAGGCGCTGGAATGGGACCACAGGCCTGCGTATCGAGAAATCGATGACCGGCGGTCCCAGCTCCGACAGGATCTCATGGAGTCATGGAGGGTGCGACTTGAGCAACCCAAGTGGGGTGCCACCATCATCGCGGCGGTGAGACCGATCATGGACGATTGGCTGCAGAGGCAGCATGGTGACCTCACGTATCGTGCGACGCAGATCGTTACCGGGCACGGATGCTTCAGTGGCTATCTGTTTCGCATCCGTCGTGAGGTCACACCCCGGTGTCAACACTGCGAGGTTTCCGACGACGACACCGCACTCCACATGTTGGTGGAGTGCTCAGCGTGGGCGAGTCAGCGCCGGGACCTCGTAGTGGGTCTAGTGTGTCTGCGGGTCTAGTGGGTCTGCGGGGCCAGTGCCCCATAGCACGCAACCAGATTCACTCACTGACGCGGGATAAAACCCTACCCCAACGACGCGGGATTATCATACCGACCCAACCCCCGCAGAGACCACAGAGGTGGTCAAAATCTGCCGGGCGCCACTGGAAATACGTTCTGCTTGTAACCAGAGACGCCCGGCAATGGACGTTAGAGCGGCCGGAGGAAGGAGGCGGAACTAAAAAAAAAAAAAACAGTCTAAGGCATCTTTTCTATTTAGCTTTGCCACAAACTTTTCAACTGCCATTATTTAGATACATAATTATAACTGTAGTAAATTCGTATCAGAATTAATTGTCCGTAACTAACAAGGGGTCGACTTGCGTTAAATTAGCGCCACAACCACACTGTACCGATCCAAATGGTTAACTTTATCGGCACCGCTTTACATGAATACATTTCAACAAGGCGATGTTTGAAACTGTAACGAATTATAACTTTGTAATCAGAACTTTGAAGCAATTATTGTTTGTATCAAAGCTTGTTACTTCTTTAATTTCTTTCAAAGTGTCATTTTGTCGAGATTATTAATTTACAATAAGAATTACAATATACATGTACCTAGTAAAAATTGTCAAGATTGTTCCTAAAAATTTTGTAGTGCAGAATCGTCACCTTGAAGACTATTTGTTTTAAAACTTTTGCAGTTTTTAAAATTTCTAATTCGATAATGTGGTTCCTTAGAAGAGATATTCGTAAGTCTTATAGTTTCAGACTTTCCCTCACTGACCCATATCAATGTTACACTCTGAATATTAAAATAAAAATGTTAAGGTGAAGGTAGTTAGCATTATTGGACGAAGCAATGGTAAGTAAAATATTTTTAAAAAAACACTTTAAACTTATTTTAAATTTCTTAATAGCACTATTTTTCGCAGGATTAAAAAAGACAACAAAACGTCGACAATTGTTTCGCCTCTAAACGAAGCATTATCAAGACTGTCTCAGAGAGAACAGCAAAATTTGTGGTTAGAACATATTTGCTTATAATTAAACGTGTGCAAATTTCATTATCGCGATGTAGGATTTTTTCACAATAACTAACGTGGGTAGAAACCTCAGATCTTGCTAACTAAGTACCCAAAAATAGGTATTCACCAATACAAGACTTCATCTTATTAATTTTCAACAAATTGTGTAGAAATGCCAAATGACACATACAAACCAACAACCAACTAATGTGTCTGTCTGTTTACAACCAGATTAAGTAAGGGAGACGTGTGAAAATCTATTTGTTCATTGAGTAAGGTGTCCGCATCTCTTCTCACTATTTCTAGCCTTTCCCAAACACTCAGCTTGAACCCTTTCTCACATAAACGTAAAACTTTAAAGGTGTTACTATTGTTCAAGGGGTGACCAGTGTCAAGGAGGTGCTTCGCGAAGAGGGACTTCTCAGGACAACCTTGCGGAACGCCGCCGTATGCTCCTTATATCTATAAAAGCCACGAATATCCTATTCTCCCTCATGATCTTAGCTATACTCAACGAAACGGGACCCACGAACGGCAAACAGGCTCGTATCCAACTCAAGATCCACCTAAGAAGTACACTGCCTGTTTGCCGTTCGTGGGTCCCGTTTCGTTGAGTATAGCTAAGATCATGAGGGAGAATAGGATATTCGTGGCTTTTAGAGCACAGAACACCTTGAGGGAACTGTGTAATGGCAAGGACTCGGTGTCGGTTTCACGCAGATCGGGTGTTTATTTGCTGAGTTGTGATGGATGTGATATGAAGTATGTGGGGCAGACGGGCAGGTCCTTTGAGATCAGATATAAGGAGCATACGGCGGCGTTCCGCAACGGTCCTGAGATGTCCCTCTTCGCGAAGCACCTCCTTGACACTGGTCACCCCTTGAACAATAGTAACACCTTTAAAGTTTTACGTTTATGTGAGAAAGGGTTCAAGCTGAGTGTTTGGGAATGGCTAGAAATAGTGAGAAGAGATGCGGACACCTTACTCAATGAACAAATAGATTTTCACACGTCTCCCTTACTTAATCTGGTTGTAAACAGACAGACACATTAGTTGGTTGTTGGTTTGTATGTGTCATTTGGCTTTTCTACACAATTTGTTGAAAATTAATAAGATGAAGTCTTGTATTGGTGAATACCTATTTTTGGGTACTTAGTTAGCAAGATCTGAGGTTTCTACCCACGCTAGTTATTGTGAAAAAATCCTACATCGCGATAATGAAATTTGCACACGTTTACTTATAAGCAAATATGTTCTAACCACAAATTTTGCTGTTCTCTCTGAGACAGTCTTGATAATGCTTCGTTTAGAGGCGAAACAATTGTCGACGTTTTGTTGTCTTTTTTAATCCTGCGAAAAATAGTGCTATTAAGACATTTAAAATAAGTTTAAAGTGTTTTTTTTTAAATATTTTACTTACCATTGCTTTGTCATGGATTTTCGCCGAGTAACGCCTGGTTCCACCCAATATTATTGGACGCTCAAAATATATCTTACTAGCGGACGTCCACGGCTTCTACCGTGACAACTTATACAGTAAAACCTTCCTCGAGAACCACTCTATCCATTAGTGAAAACAGTATTAAAATCGGTGCAGTAGTTTTTGAGTTTTTTGCGAACAGACAGACGCTGCGGAGGACTTTGTTTTATAATTTGTAGTAATATGAACGCAAAAATATCATGATTTTAGACGGGTGTCTTGTCACACCACGAGTTATATTATGTAACCTGCATTGAACATTAAGATAAGGTTAAAGTATTTATATTAAAAATATAGTTACAAGAGATGGAATGAATACCGTTGAGTACATGTACTAGGAATATAGTTATCGATGAAGCACCGTAACTAGAAAATGGCACTTCAAGAATATAGAGATTCGTACAAAATGCTAGTATGCAATAGCAAAGCTTTAAAGCTATATTAACTAGAAACAATATAACCGTCAGTTTTGCCTCAACGAATCCAATCAAATGCAACGAGGCGATAAAAATTCAGTTAGTACTAGCAGTTAGTAAAAACTATAGTCAGTGAATAGTTTCTAGCTGTATCGCGTGTTCGGGACTTATTAAATTTATTTTCGTATTGCGGACCTACTCGTACAATTGTTATGTATTCGAGTTTTTCAACGTGAGAATATTCGGTTTCTTTGTTATATAGCTATATTTCTTTATGACATATTAAGGTAATGATATATTTACTGCATGATAGATGATCCCTTTCAATGATATTATAGAGTATTTTATTAAATTTGTGGTCACGCATTTCACGTTAAAAATTATTAGAAACATTTTTGTTGTTAAGTATATATCGCTGCTTCAATTCAAAAGTACCACAAATTAAAAAAAATCAAAAATGTTTCTATTGCAAAAATACAATCGTGATCCTTTATAATTTCATATTTAAAAAAGACTCCCATTGATTTTACAAAACCCACGCAACTGTTTTTTTTGAATTTTCGTTTTGAACGCGCGAAATATAATCTAAACCGCCATATTGTTAGTTGCGCGTCGACTAATGAGCTGAAAGCACGTGTCTTTTATACAAAAGTGCCATATCTCGAAAAATTATCCGTGTTATTCATTAATTTTATAAAGAAAACGACCACATTTAGGAATACTGCAGTTTTGAATAAAGGAATCACGTAAGTACGACATTATTTTTAAATCAAAAGAACCAAAGTTCAAAACTGTTTGTTTTGCATAAAAAATATTATCTAAATGGACTTTATTGTTTTTAATCAAAAGCAACTTATCAGACAATAAGTTAGTTTTGCATTTAAGTTATTTAAAATGAAGTACGGTATTTAAAAATGGTTTGTTTTGAATATAAAAAACTATTTTATACTATTATAATTTCAAATTAAGAGGGCTTTATTCAGGAATACAATCCTTTTGCTTTTATTTTAACAGATTTGTTTTAGATAATATATAATTAAACCTGACCTTATCTCAAAACAAATTATTATTAAGTTGTAGGCATGTTTTTACGTATTCCGTAGGTACGTTGAACGGCCGGCAGGCGTTGGTCGGTTGTTTTGTAAGTATTTTACATTACGTAAATGAATTTTATTTTAGCGTGATTTTTTTTTTGTTTACTAGGTATTCTATTTATGAAATTTAGTGTTTGCCAGGTTCCTTTTTAAGCATTATGTTGGCATGATTATTCAAAAGGTGCCCGGTGGCGGCTTTGTTTTTTTGCTTTCTGGGAGTGGCTTAAGTATGTTTTGGTAAATTATTTTTTTTACTTTTTTACAGAATGAGTAGAAGAGTAGATAGAATAATTAGCATGGTGAGAGATAACAGTGAAAGTATTGTAGAAAATGTTCAAGACATGGAAAAACATCCGCAAACTGAAAATCCAAAATTGGAAGAACCAGATGTGCCTCTGAATGAGTCTATGGATAGTAATTCTATACCTGACAGTCAGCACAGTCTCAGTTTGTCTATACTTGACGATGAATGTTTAGAAATAAGACCAAATTTAGTTGTTCCAGAAAGCAATTATGATAGCGATACTTCAGAGTCTACGAGTTCAACCAGCTCTAGTTCAGATTTCTCTTCGGACGATAGTGTTCAAGACCCAGATTTTCTAATTAGGCAGGACTTAGCATTAAGTGATTCAGATTCAGGTAATGATTGTATTCAAAATGAAAACCTCTTTACTAAAAGCAGACCACAACAATTACCTTCTCAACCCGGACCCTCTGGTTTATATAAAGAGATTGAAGAATCTATCCGTAGTAATCTGTTAGCAGACATTAATTTCGACGATGTACCGATGAGACTGGAATCTGAAACTATTGATGCTCAACTAAGTGTTGAAACGGCCTCTCCTAGTGTTGAAAACGAAATCATTGAAAGGAGAGGTCGAAAACGGAAATCCAATCCAAATTCATGGGGGAAAAATAAATCGAAATTTTTAAGAAACAGTGGCAAAGCATATACCTCAATGTCAAAAACAAAGAAAAACGTAGAAGAAAAGAAAATGGGAACGGTTTGTTCTGATAAATGCAAGTTTCAGTGTTCTACAAAAATTACTTACCAGGACAGACTCAGTATTTTTAACGAATATTGGAATACTGGTAATCTGGAAGCACAAAGACAATTTATTTATAATAACCTGACTGAAATAGAACCAAAATATCGATATACTCGCGTTGGTAGTTCTCGAAAAAATCATAATAACGCCTACTACTTGCCTCTAAACAGCAACCGTAAGAGGGTATGTAAATTTGTTTTTATGAGTACCCTTTCAATATCTGATACAGTAATTAGAACTGTGATTAAAAAGTACCAATCTAACCCCAAAGTCATCCAATTCAAAGAACAAAGAGGAAAACATAACAATCATTATCATCTTGAACCATCTCTAAAACACGGAGTTAGGGCCCATATCAATTCCATCCCACGAATTGAAAGCCACTACTGTCGTAGTCAATCAAAACGCGAATACATTGAAGGTGGACTTACCCTAGCGGCCTTACATCGCGATTATGTTGAAAAGTGCGTGTCGGAAAATAAACAGCACGTTTCTTATCAAATATATTATAATATTTTTATGAACGAATTCAATATCTCCTTTTGGCAGCCAAAAAAAGACCAATGCGAAGAATGCACTGCTTTCAAAAATTGCGAAGATAAGTCCAAATTGGAAGAAAAACACGCAGAACACCTCAGTGAGAAAGGTCTTGCAAGAGCCGAAAAGGAGAAGGATAAAGAAAATGTTAGCGAGAATCTAATAGTAGCTGTATATGATTTACAGGCGGTAATGCCTTGTCCACGGGGCGAAGTGTCGAGTTTTTACTATATATCAAAAATAAATGTGCTTAATTTTACAATTACTGAGCTAGGTTCTAAAAAGACTACTTGTTTTGTATGGCACGAAGGAGAAGGGGCTCGAGGAGTGAACGAAATTGGATCATGTGTGCTTAGTTATTTAAAGGATTTGAATAACATAGCTACTGAGGAATTTGATGTGATATTTTATAGTGATAATTGCTGTGGCCAGCAGAAAAATAAGTTCATGGTATCGATGTACCAATATGCCACAAATAAATTACCAAAGCTAAGAAGTGTAACGCATAAGTTTTTAATTAAGGGTCACACCCAAAACGAAGGCGATGCCGTTCATTCCACTATACAAAAAAATATAACTCGGGCTTTAAAATCATCGCCCATTTATGTACCAGATCAGTATATCACCCTAATTAAAACTGCAAAAATAAAAGGCTGCCCTTATATAGTTAAAGAACTCGCCCATGATAGTTTTGTTGATTTAAAACCTTTGGCTTGCGGTAACTATACTACTAATGAAGACAGAGAGAAGGTTAAATGGTCTGATTTAAAAGTACTAAAAATAGATAAATACGAGAAGAACAAGTTCCTATATAAGACTTCATATCAAGAGAAGGAATTTAAATCAGTGTCCACGCTTAATAGGGGCAGGCAACTGAAAACGAATCAACCTGAAAATATTAGTACACCAAAGAAACTTTATAACCAAAAACTAAATGTTACGCAAGCTAAAAAACAGGGTATTCTCAATCTTATTAATAAAAATATTATCCCCAAATATTATGAATCTTTTTTTGCAAATCTGTAAGGCTGATTATTTAGATTAAGAGTAACGCAGTGACCACTGAGTGCCTAACTTGGTCAAGTAACTAATATTACTTAATGATGTGTTTTAACTAAGTTTATATTAACAAAATATGGTAGTGATCTCATAAGTGTTCCTAATTGCATTTAAAAAAGTATTATATTTATAAGATTTTAATAGTAATTATTATTGATTTTAACGATAAAGCCTAATGTTATACATTTTTTCTAAATTTTTAATGTTTTTTTTTAAGTTTATAAAGTTGTTGTGTGTTATGGTAGTGATCTCATAAGTGTTCCTAATTGCATTTAAAAAACTATTATATTTATAAGATTTTAATAGTAATTATTGTTGATTTTAACGATAGAGCCTAATGTTATACATTTTTTTCTAAATTTTGAATGTTTTTTTTTAAGTTTATAAAGTTGTTGTGTGTTATTTTAGGTTTTGAAAAACATAGGATAGTTTTGCTAATTAGCTTGGTCAATTTTTATTTTTTTTCAAAGAACTTAAAAATAATAAATATTTATTTTCACAACAGTTTCTAATAATTTTATTTGTGATTTTGATGAAAACTTTGAGTTGTTTTGAGTTTTAGATAGCATTTCAGTTATTTTATTAAATTACTTAGTGATTTTTATTGTTTCTCTAAAAGTTTTATAGTAAAATAATGATTAATACAATTTTTTTTTTGATTTATGGTTGTTTTATTCCATATTTAATATATTTGAAATATATTTTAATATTCAAAAGTAACTTATCTGCTTATAACTCCCCTAGTATTTAGTTTTTTACAAAACTACTTAAAACATTTGACGCGTCTTAAAAATACGCTTCTAACGAAGTATAAATGTGTACATTTTGATATGAAATAAGAAAGTATTAGGCAAAAAGCAGTTTATTTTTTTTAGATCAGCTCTCTTGTAAAAAAATAATATTTTGATCTGTGGTAGTTTTGAATTGAAGCAGCGATATGTGGGCTTTTGAAACCGGTAGACTACATCTTTAGCCGACTGTACGGCTTTGCGGACAGAGATGCGGTAATTCACTAGTTTGTCCAGAGAAACGAGTATGATACTTGTTCAAACATTTTAAATCATAATTAAGACGTTTACTATATGACATGGGTAGAACATAGAATTTAAATTTCTTCAGTTAATTTTTTGACGCATATATTTTTTTTTAACCCCATATAGCAAGTATTTTTTTTATGATTTGACGCGTTACGGCGTGGACTGTTTAGTTAAGTTTAGTCAATCAATCAATCAATTATTTATTGCTGAACACAGGTAAATTATTACAAGGTTATCCTAGATAAGGAGGCGCTGGAGCGGGACCACAGGCCTGCGTCTCGAGAAATCGAGGACCAGAGGTCCCAACTCCGCCAGGATCTCATGGAGTCATGGAGGGTGCGACTTGAGCAACCCAAGGGGGGTGCCATCTTCATCGCGGCGGGCGAGACCGATCATGGACGATTGGCTGCAGAGGCAGCATGGTGACCTCACGTACCGTGCGACGCAGATGGTTGCCGGGCATGGATGCTTCGGTAGCTATCTGTTTCGCATGCATCGTGAGGTCACACCCCGGTGTCAACACTGCGAGGTTTCCGACGACGACACCGCACTCCACACGTTGGTGGAGTGCTCAGCGTGGGCGAGTCAGCGCCGGGACCTCGTAGTGGGTCTGGGCGTGGATACCCTCTCGCTGGGGACCATGCTTCAAGCCATGGTATCCAGCGGGAGTAGGTGGAACGCGGCCGTGTCCTTCTGCGAGCAAGTCATGCTCGCGAAGGAGGCGGCCGGGAGGGAGAGGGAGCGTACCCTCCCCGCCGAGTTCCGTAGTCGGCGGCCAGGCCGCCCCAGACTACGCGACTACGCCCAAGACTATCGTCCTCCATGATCGGGGCCTGAGGACGGCGGGATCGCCACCCACCGTCCTTACAGAAACAGGCTAGAAGGGTTGCGTGCTGCGGGGCCTTTGCCCCATAGCACGCAACCAGATTCACTCACTGACGCGGGATAAAACCCGACCCCAATGACGCGGGATTCTCGTCCCGACCAAACACCCGCAGAGACCACAGGGGTGGTCAAAGTCCGCCGGGCGCCACTGGACATACCCTCTGCTAGTAACCAGGGACGCCCGGCAACGGACGTTAGAGCGGCCGCGGCCTTGGGCCGCGGAATTAAAAAAAAAAAAAAAAAAAAAAGGTTATCCTAGATGATTAGCCGGAGTCTCACAGGCCACATAGGTGGTCAAAGTCCGCCGGGGGCCACTGAAAATACCTTCATGGACATGGGAGCGGCCGCAGTCTCGCGGAATTTAAAAAAAAAATCCGTGTCTCAAATAACAAATATTTACTATTTTTATACCTCAGTATTTTAAGGTATCCAACTATCCAAATATTTATTATTCGTGCTATTTACGTTTTATTTTATTGTTTCTCAAGTCTTTTTTGGTTTTGACCATTTAAAAAACGAGAATGTTGTATCAACTTAATCGAACTGTGACTGTATACGTTTTTACAATAGCCTCAAAATGTACAGATTTATTTAACTTTAGGGCTGCAATGTATCACTTTCAACCCGCATATCAGGTAAGAAATGACCCACTTTCAGAGCATGAGAGATGGAAAATTAAAAGCTTATCTTAGTTTTCACGCCATGATCGTAATCGACTAATTAAAAATTAGTCCTTGTAAGTTTCATAAGTACCAATGGTCCGAATAAAACTGGTATGAAACGGGAAAATCCCAGAAACTCTCACTTGGCCGATTTTTAATGATTCCGATTTATTTATTTATTTATTGTTTAATTCCGCGAGAACGCGGCCGCTCCCATGTCCATTGCTGCGGGGTCTCTGGTGACACCCGAAGGTATAGTATTCCAGAGAACGATAGGATCCCGTAGTCAAGCTGTTTAACCTATCGTGAAAACCGTAAGAAACTGTTTAGTAGGTTCTAAAATCTATTTCTACGGTTACTACCGTATAGTTTTAATTTAGAATCATAACATAACATAGCATCACGCCTTTTTCTCCGAAGGGGATCTGTTAAAAAAAATTACTTTTATCCAATGGGAAAGTAAACTTGTTGATGTTAAGCCTATAATCATTGAAGTTGAGTGCTCTTAATTAAAAATAATAAACCCTCCGTTCGTTTACATGGCAGTTCTCGTAAACTTGAAATCGTGTTTCATCTTGAGATCTTAAGAATATAAAAACGTAGGTACTTGAAAATTCAATTGGCAAAGTTATGATGGGAAAACATTGGTTCATGGGAAAAGTTTTGTATCCAAGCCGCAAAAGACTTATGGTTTCGACTTACTTTAGTTACTTTAGGTATTCGATATCTAAGGCGCCCCTCTGAACGAGTGGTCCGACTGCTTTGTCCGACAAATCGGACCACGTGAACTTTTTTTTCCTGTTGGTTCGATAAAGCAGTCGGACTATGAAGTCTTACATTTCTTAAGAAAACATGGTCCGACCGACCTACAAACATATATATATATGTATATATATATTTTAAATTGTTTTATTTTTATGATCGCCTGGTACTTTTTCAGAATAATTAGTTCAAACTTTCAATCGGTTTTCACTGAATTTAAAAGAATTTAAAATCTTGAAGGCTCTTATGTTGTTATGTATTCCTGGTACATTTGAGGTTTGTGTCTTTTATAATGGATAATCATTTTCATCTGTACTCCGTGCACCCTGTTCACACATTTCTTTATTTTTCATCGGGACAAAAAAAAATATCATGCGCTTATTAGGGCACTATGGATATCTTACCAGAGCCGCTTGGGTCTCTTAACTCTCTATTATAAGATACACAAACAACAAAAGTACTAGGAGTACAGAACTACATAAGCACTCTCGAAATCTCATTCGAATCTCGATCCGTTTAGTTTATTTAAATGTATCAACAGGTGCATCGAGTACAAATGAAAATGACACAAACCTCAAAGGTACCAGGAATACATAACAACATATAACTACTTGGAATAAAAATTTCGAACTAGTTACATGAATGTAACTACAATGTAACTAGGTGGAATAGACCATTACCAGTACTTACGACAAGGAAACGTCGGATTAACCGAACCAATAGAAAAAAAAATTTCACGTGGTCCGATTAGTCGGACGAAGCGGAATTGCGATTCCTTGTAGTACGATTTATCGAACCAACAGGAAAAAAAGTTCACGTGGTCCGATTTGTCGGACAAAGCAGACGGACCACGCGTTCAGAGGGTAAGGCGCTGTCTCCACGAGCGAGAGAATCGCGGCGATATTGTCGTCGTGCCACGTATTTCTATACACTGTCTATGAACGCGTCTCCACACGGCGATGTTATCGCAGGTGTTAAATTATGTCAATTTTATAGTCAGAAGCACAGAATAGGGAATAGTACTTACATACAGAACTTGCACTCCGACGTTAATTAAAGCACATTCTTTTGTTTACAGAGAACATAATTCAAACGTTAGGGTTGTCAGGAAAGTACCAGCATAATTTGACCAATAATTATGATGTTAATGCTTCAATATCAACTCTATGTTCAATGCCGTATCACAAACAAGAGACAACCCTTACTGACTTACAACTTCAAGTTCAAGTCACATATTTTTTGTCATTGTTAGGCGAGTGATATAGGCCTGCCAGAACCTTATAGCAATCCAATTATATATGAAGTTATATTTTATTTCAAATACTGAATAAATGACGCCCCTTCGAAGAGCTATAAAACCTTCGGCACGTGTTTTCTTAGTTTCCCTTCTATTTATTACCTTTACCCAACATTACATTACTCTCAAGAATTCTCATTCCATACTCGTGGAAGAGCGGATATAGAAAATTCCCACGAGAGAGTTTTCCAGAAATATACCAAACCAAATGAGTTTCTATACATTTCGGTACTTACATTTTTTCTGCTTGCCAATAAATGTTGATTTTTTTTTTAATGCCAACTTCACCTTGTTGAAATCAATGTTTGACGTGTTTTAGTTAACATATTATCACGCCTACATCCCGAAAGGGTAAGCAGAGATGCATTACACAGCCACACTTTGCCAGTTGTTTTGTTGGTCTAACTTGGCCACACCGGTGGCCAAAGTCCGCCGGGCGTCACTGGAAAAACCGTTTGGGGTCATATGGGTTTTATAGAAAATTCGTAACCACTCTGTAATTCAAACCAAATTCCAACAGCCAGACAGCACATCTCTTGAAAAGGGCTTATTACTCCATTAATGATTATTTTGATGATAAAGAGAAATGGAAATGAGTTGCTTGCTCCTCACTTAAACTATTTAGGCGCGACTCTATAACGTCGCGTACCATTGTTTATTGCACTTGTTTTTAATTTATTTTTTGCTTTGACAACTATGTATAAATGTTAGCTCGTTATGTAGGTACTTAATATTGTTAATTTCATACTACTAGTAAAGAGTGGCCGTGAGTTTTATTGCCAGGTTCTTTCTCTCAGGCTCTACCTATTGTTTTGTGAATCTGGCAGTAAATGTAAATTTAGAAGCAATTTAGACTTTAATTGTAACCTTAATAACTGACAGACTTTCAAAAGTGTTACCTTGTAACCCACTTGGTAAAAATTTTTTTCATTTTCAGTTGTTACATATAATTTAAATTACTCAATGTCTAAATTTTGTTTCACATGTCTTTAATTACAAACTGGCTATACTTACTATATCATTGGAGCACCTATTACAAATCTAATAAGCACGTAAGTAGTTTCCTTTGTCTGTACTTAATCTTCATGTTTATAGACAGTTTTACTTTTACGACGTCACAGTTCCTCGGTTCCGTGTATCAATCTTTATTATTATACTGGCTGATCACCACACCCACGTGATATAGTTTTCTCGTTCTCGATTCCCGTGGGAACACATTACTGGGATGTAAAGTAGTCTAGGTTACGTAGGGATAATGTAGCTACAGTGTAAGAATTTTAAAAATCAGTTCAGTATTTATTTATGTGCACACATCAATATAAAATAACAAGAAGATGAATAATAAGGATAGATTGAGTACAAAGGCACCACTTGTTTCACAAGAAATATCTTCCAGTGGGCCAGGGGAAGGAAATGCTTGGTAGAATAAGTCTTATGTGTGCGTAGGTGGATCTATTTTACACAAATAAATTACTAATAAAGTACATACGTACTATAAGTACGCCAGATTATACACAAATACATATATATATATATATATACATGGGGCACACTAAAAGTTTTGCACTTCTAGTTAATCAGAACTATTTGAATTTCGAATATTATATTTTTTAAACGTTGCAACCTTCTTAGTAATAAAAAAAGCAATTGGCGGGAAATCATTTGTCAATTGTTTTTTAACACTCATCAAAGTTCTACGTATGCAACGAAAATGAAATTAAGTCGAACAGATTTTAGAGCGATGATTTTTTATGATTTTAAAAGGACTCTCTCTCCGCAAGACTGTGCAACATGTGCAACTGTGCAACTGTGCAACTGTGCAACATGTGATTTTATTTCTTCTAATTATCTCTATATATTTAAAACGATAATTTGTCTGTCCGTCCGTCGCATTTTTCAATTATAATTAATAATACATACATTTGCATGAAATATTAAAATATTCTTTTTTTTTTCTTTTTTTTATATTTGAGGCGATACAAAGTTCGCCGTGATAACTAGTAGAGCGCCACACAATACGTAAACAATAACTTGTGCCGTAGCCTTAACACGTCCGCACTGTAACGCGCATGATGCAAGACTGACTTTTACCAACTCTGAAGAGGCAGTGATAGTGTTCAATCAGCACGTAGAAAACATGCCTTCAGATCTGTGGTCCTCTTGTTTTAAAAAATGGTTCAATCGCATGAAAAAAGGAGAGTATTTTGAAAAGCAATAAACATAATATTTTGGTTTTAACATGTTTTTTTTTTAAGTTACGCAAAACTTATAGTGTGACCTACGTATATAGATATATACAAATATATGATAATAATATTTATTAATAATAATTCAGTATTTACGGAGCCTATACAATTCAAACAAACAATCAAATCTTTTCTCTTTATGATATTAGTATAGAGTATAGATATAGGTACCTACATCAATAAAATAATGACTTTATTGTACTGTAGATGGTGCACATAAAGCAACATGGTCGTCGTATTAGGCCCGGCGCCCACTATCGGTGGGCATCGGTGCGGCTCGGTACAGCTCGGGCGCCTTACGGGGCTGCTTCGGGCGCCTGAGAGCTGCGTCGGTCGACTTCAGGCTGCCTCGGCAGCCGTAAGCATGGCTAAGGACGCCGAGGCTGCCTTCAGTTAGCTCGGGTGGCATTTTCGAGGCAGACACGTCGCAGAACAGTCATTTCGATCAAATTTATTGTAGCTTCATACGACTATTTCACGACTATTTTTTGGCATAAACTTTAAACCGAAAATCGCAGGCGCTCCGGAGAAATTTGAAGTTTTCAAATGTTCAAGCCATAATCCTCACCAGGTTACCTTTATATCTCTGGAACCTTTTAAGGACTATTTCTGAGATTTGGCATGTCGTTACGACTATTTCATGAATATTTTTTGGAACCTAAACCAATTCGATAGGCTTTACCGTTTGCTTGCACCAGAAATGAGGATAACAGCTTGACGTTAAAACCGTAATCCTCAGTAACTTATAGCTACGCTGATACGGCCCCTGCTAGGAAGTACAGTGAAACCACATAAAACAATTAACGTACTTTTATTGCAGGAACCTAGGGTTTATATGATTCAATTAGCTCAGAGTGTGTCGGTAGAATAGGACCACAATACAGTTTTACGGAAGTGCCCGGTGCACTTAACTGAGGGTCCACGGGCGACGGCGGTCGGCCGGCAGGATTCGCTGGTGTCCTCCAATCAATTTTGTTCTAGATGAAGAGATGCTCCGGGTCGAAGGCCACAGGAGCGACGGCGCAACGTCTGGTTGCTCAGCAATCGTACTCTTCACAAATATGGCTTTTCTAAGCCCCAAGGTAGTTCTGGAAATGACACAAGCAACGGATTAGATACCGGCTCGGCACCGCTTGCCGCAGGCCCCACATGTAAATCGCCGTACTGGTTCCCTAGTTGTCGGACGCGCTGCACAATTATTTACATGAGGGTACACGGCAAGGTTACACATAACACAGGATTATACAAACATGGGAACAGGGAAAACACAGACAGGTAGTTGGCTCATCCCTATATATCGGTCTCCGACCGGCGGCAGGAAATAGCAAAGAAAGAATTAACCAATAATCAAATAATAAAATATAGCTATAGGCCCAACACAAATGTGGGTACATTTCAAAAGATTATTTTTCTACCTATTACGTATCGGACACGAAGTTCCTAAAGAGTCTGCGTTATGCGTATTTCCCATCTAACAATTAAAACTTTATAATGATTCACTAAATTAGGGAACCCTAAAATTACGGTCCCTAAATGGCAGTCTAGATAATAAAATGTTAAGTAATAGTGCATATTCCAGATAGGTGGAATATGATCTAGCTATTTGAATTTACGTTAAACTTGATATAAATTTAGAAAGTTAACGGTTTCCCGCTTAAGGCCGCGCCCCAAATGGTACGGCTTCACAATAAAATATGTCGGACGCAGCTCTCAGGCGCCCGAAGCCACCCGAAGTCGCCGTAAGGCGCCCGAGCTGTACCGAGCCGCACCAATGCCCACAGATAGTGGGCGCCGCCGCCGGGCCTAACGGTCGTCGTATAACGGTGATCACAAAATTACCGGCCACTCGCAATTTCTTACTCATGAAATTCTTTTTGCAACATTTTTATAGCTGCCCCGATCTTATTGGTCGTAGCGTGATGTTGTATAGCTTATGTCACTTGCAAACAAAGTAGCTTTATATTAGTGGAAGATTTTTTTATATTGATTTAGTAGTTTTGATGCCTATTCAATGTAAACAGTTCCTCTTGAAATGTTTTTTTTGAACAAAGTGTTTTAATAAAAAACTGAGTAAGTGTTAATGGACGCATGCTTAGTGTTATCTTGACGTAGTAAATTAGGTGAAATGTATTTACTTATTAGTCTATTTGGCTAGATTGTAATCTAAATAAAGTACTACGGTACTTTATTAGTAAAAAAAAAAAATTTTTTTTATATTGATTCTGTAGTTTTGATGCAATGCGTAAACATACAATTTTCGTCTTTAAAATATTACATAAAAACACTTACCCATTACACAAAGTTTAATTGTGAGTGAAAGAAGAATGTCCATTTCCCATACATAGCTGGTTAATAATTTTATTCGTGTCGCCAAAGGTGAAACATAAAGCATTTTATGTTAGAGGACTGTACGAGATACAAATTGTCAAAAGAACTAAGTCTACCAACTGTAACCGAATCAAGTTAGAGAGTGTTTAATAAATTGCTATTGTTGTTTAATCAGGCGGTATTTTTGTTAATGGAAGGTATTTTACGTTGGACATATCATTGTTTACATTTTTAATCACAGAGAGTAACTCTTTGTACTAATTAGTACACAGCCAGCAGCGGCTGTGTTGACCAAACCTCAAAATTTCAATTGAAATTGTATTTCCTTTTCATTCAATATCCAAAATAGGTAACGCCTGACAAAAATATACTAGCAAAACTAGCTTTCCGCGTGTAACTTCGTTCGGTTACGGTTTATAGACCTGACTCTTTTTGCTATTGTTTACTCATATTTTCCTCTATCATATCACCCAGGTTTTATTTTTGGCGAAAGGAAAAACATAATATTGGTAAATTGACCTTTGAGTCCACATCAAATAACGAATGCATAAAGCTTACTCGGAAGAGTAACCTTTATGTATTGTCACTATAACCACTGGTACACAAAGGTCTTCAAAATATTCAAATCGATTCCGTTTTCACTTTGTACTCAAAACGAATACGCGAGTTACTATTTCGAATACATAAAGAGTCAAACTAACATCTCAGAAAGTCTAAATAAGAATTTCGGCCGCCCCTTGATACGTACCTTTATAGGGTAAAGTTGAAATAACGTGAGAGTTTGTATGATTTTATGTTCTCAATTTCAACAGCGTAATTGTGGTTTGTTGTATTCGTATTCGCAGAATCTATTTCAAGACTTCTCAACGAGTACTTAAGTTGTTAATTTAGACTTGTATGTGTAGCGTTCAGACTTGGATAAGATATATCTAAGTATTCAGCACTCTTGAGATTGTGTTGGAAACCAAATAATAAAACACTTTTGCAGTTTTGTAAATTATATATATGATATAAGTAGATTAAATAGAAAAAGGTCGGCGCTTTAGCTTCGGGATGTTTTTTTTTTCAATTTTAACTTAGTATGTTCTTATAGTCCGAGACGCCCAGGACTTTAATTCGCGGTGCCACAGCGGCTGGCACGTAAGATTTCGTTGCCTTTTATTAACATTTTATCACAAGGCAACAGGTTTAAATTTTTTTGAAAATTACCAAATAGCTGCTACTTTTTGTTAAATTCATTCGGCCATTTTGGACATAACCCATTGTAAATGTGTCCGGTGACGGCAATAGGCTTGACGTAATAGGGGATTACGTAGGATTAAAAATACTGGCTTTTTGGTATACTGTCAATTTACAGATTTAACAAATTGTGATTAAAAACTTTTAAAAATCCTGGTGTAAATGGTGTTTTTTATTTCAATCTGGCTCGGGTCGGGTAGTCGATGCAGCGTACTATCGATTTGGTGTACTGTCGATGTTGCGTACCGTCGTTTTAGTGTACTGTTGATATAGCGTACTATCTTTTTGGTGTACTGTTGATGTAGCGTACCATCGATTTGGTGTACTGTCGATGTAGCGTACCATCGATTTGGGGTACTGTCGATTTATTAACCCGTCGATGGAACGTTGTCGATACAGCGACGATCGATGTCATGACTGTCGATTTTATGAACTAGACCCGTGTAATGCACCTCTGCCTACCCCTTCAGGAATATAGGCGTGATGTATGTGTGTGTATGTATTTTCTTATAAACAATGTGAAGTATTGTAACCACTTATCCAGCACTAAACAAGTATTATTACTTAAAAAGAAAATAAATAATATAACAAGATACTTATACCGGTAATGCGTGCCCGTGTGAATTTGGACCCCACTTCAAACAAATGCGGCTTTAATTCCTTAAGGCACTGACTGTCAACCTTAAATAAACCACCCCAAACTCCTGTACATACATTTGCATATCACGCAAATATTTTCACCAATTCAGCTCTGGCACCGTAGGCACGAATTACAGGCATTGAAGCATTTGGCAGCTACTTAAGCTGGTGATCCACTAGATAGCAAAACCACCGGTACGCCACCGAACTCGCAAACAGTCAGTTTAATCCAATAACCGCACTAAATAGTCTGCGGATTTAAGAACCCTGTGGTCTCGCTGGTTCTTTGTGCGTGCTTGAAATTCTCTCCGCGGTGCAAACACTTCTCCTACGAAAAAGTTTGACACGTTAATAGATTACCAACACGAGTCGAACTACCAACCAGCTGATGGATCGCCGGCTTTAAAGTTGGGGACTACCAGTTTCTTCAACGTTAAGAAATGAATAAAAGTTAACTAGTTATCACGGCGAACTTTGTATCGCCTCAAATATATAAAAAAAAAGAATAATATATTCTTATAATATTTCATGCAAATTATTAATTATAATTGAAAAACGCGACGGACGGACAGACGAATTGTCGTATTAAATATATAGATTTGCAAGCAACTATCAAACTTAACTCGTCTCACTAAGCAATTTCCAAGTTTAATATTAGTTGTACAACTGTACTTATATCCTGGAGCAGCTGCCGCTAATTGTTTTCTAACATGACATGTTTCTAATTTAATTAAACTACTAATTATGTAAAACTTAGTTTAGGTCTAGAGATTGCACATAAATAAGGCCAGTTATTGCACAAAAACACATTTACTTTTCCACTATTATAATTTTATTTTTACTGAACGGTTTCACCTCACGGCATCATCAGAGATTTATACAATATAGTTTCAATAAATCACACAATATCCTTGGCCAAATCATCCAATGCAACATAAAATGGCAGCTTTCCACAGCTTACTGAGCAGGTTACTGGCGGTACCGTTGAGCCCACAGGCATTTGGTGAAGAATTGTCCATCATTTGCTACATAGCACAAAGTAATGGCTATGACGTAGGAATGGTTCACTCATTATTAAATAAAAAACGTAGAAAGGCTAGTTTTCATTTATTATATCCGATTCAAGATCCACCTAGGAAGTACACGGCCTGTTTGCCGTTCGTGGGTCCCGTCTCGTTGAGTATAGCTAAGATCATGAGGGAAAGTAGTATATTTGTTGCTTTTAGAACTCAGAATGCCTTGAGGGAGCTGTGTAATGGCAAGGATTCGGTGTCGGTCTCACGCAGATCAGGTGTTTATTTGTTGAGTTGTGATGAATGTGGTTTGAAGTATGTGGGACAGACTGGCAGGTCCTTCGATATTAGATATAAGGAACATAGAGCGGCGTCCCGCAATGGTTGTCCTGAAAGGTCCCTCTTCGCGAAGCATCTTCTTGACACTGGTCATTCCTTGAACAATAGTAACACTTTTAAAGTTTTACGGTTATGTGAGAAAGGGTTCAAGTTAAGTGTTTGGGAAAGGCTAGAAATAGTTAGAAGAGATGCGGACACCTTACTCAACGAACAAATAGATTTTCACACATCTCCCTTACTTAATCTGTTTGCGAACAGACAGACACATTAACTGTTGTTGGTTTGTGTGTGTTATTTGGGTTTTCTATGCAACTTATCAAGAGACAGTAATTAAATCAAACAGATAAGGTCAAGTATTGGTGAATACCTATTTTTGGAACTTAGTTAGCATGATCTGAGGTTTCTACCCACATTGGTTATTGTAAAGAATCCTACATCGCGATAATGAAATTTGCACGCGTTTACTTATAAGCAAACACGTTCCAACCACGAATTTTGCTGTTCTCTCTGAGACAGTCTTGATAATGCCTCGTTTAGAGGCGAAACAATTGTCGACGTTTTGTTGTCCTTTTGATTCTGCGAAAAATTAATGCTATTAATTAATGCTAAAAAGTTTTTTCTTAAAAAAATTTTTACTTACCATTGTCTAGTAGTTAAATTTGACATCGCCAACGCGTTCAACACCTTGCCATGGAGCTGCGTTAGGGAGGCGCTGGTGTATCACGAAACGCCTCTCTACCTCCGTCGTATTGTCGGGGCCTATCTCTCGGAGAGGGCCATAGCTTTCCCCAGCTGGCTCGGGCCAGCTCGGCGAGATGTGTCGTGCGGTGTTCCGCAGGGGTCGGTCCTGGGGCCGCTTCTGTGGAACATCGGCTACGACTGGGCGCTGCGGGGTGCGTTGCCTAGGGGCGTCGGCGTAACGTGCTACGCCGACGATACCCTCGTCACGGCGCGGGGTGCAACGTACCAGGAGGCAGCACTCAAGGTCACGACGGGTGTTGCTCGAGTCGTGGGTCGGATACGGCAGCTGGGACTGGAGGTGGCCTTGCACAAGTCCGAGGTTCTGTGTATTCACAGACCTCGAAGGTTCCAGCATAAATGTGGGAGGCGTTAGCATCGGCATCAAGCCCTCGATGAAGTACCTAGGGATCGTACTTGATAGCCGATGGAACTTCGAACCACATTTCCGAAGTTTGGTCCCCAAGGTGACGCAGGCATCGGTCGCGCTTTCGCGACTGATGCCCAACCTAAAGGGACCCAACGCTTCCTGCAGGAGACTGTACCTGGGGATCGTGCGGAGTATGGCCCTATACGGGGCTCCCGTATGGGCGGATAGGTTGGCGGTCAAGGGGAACGTGACTCTGTTAAACAGACCACTTCGAACCTTGGCCGTCAGAACCATACGGGGGTACCGCACCATCTCCGGAGAGGCTGCATGTCTCCTAGCCGGGACCCCTCCATGGGACCTGGAAGCGAGAGCCCTTGCGTCATTGTTCCAATGGCGCAAGGAGGCGCTGGAGAGGGACCACAGGCCTGCGTCTCGAGAAATCGAGGACCAGCGGTCCCAACTCCGCCAGGATCTCATGGAGTCATGGAGGTTGCGACTTGAGCAACCCAAGTGGGGTACCACCATCATCGCGGCGGTGAGACCGATCATGGACGATTGGCTGCAGAGGCAGCATGGTGACCTCACGTACCGTGCGACGCAGATCGTTGCCGGGCATGGATGCTTCGGTAGCTATCTGTTTCGCATGCATCGTGAGGTCACACCCCGGTGTCAACACTGCGAGGTTTTCGACGACGACACCGCACTCCACACGTTGGTGGAGTGCTCAGCGTGGGCGAGTCAACGCCGGGACCTCGTAGTGGATCTGGGCGTGGATACCCTCTCGCTGGAAACCATGCTTCAAGCCATGGTCTCCAGCTGGAGTAGGTGGAACGCGGCCGTGTCCTTCTGCAAGCAAGTCATGCTAGCGAAGGAGGCGGCTGGGAGGGAGAGGGAGCGTACCCTCCCCGCCGAGTTCCGTAGTCGGCGGCCAGGGCGCCCCAGACTCCGCGACTACGCCCAAGACTATCGACCTCCATGATCGGGGCCTGAGGACGGCGGGATCGCCATCCGCCGTCCTTACAGAAGCAGACTAGAAGGGTTGCGTGCTGCGGGGCCTTTGCCCCATAGCACGCAACCAGATTCACTCACTGACGCGGGATAAACCCCTTCCCCAACGACGCGGGATTCTCGTCCCGACCCAACACCCGAAGAGACCACAGAGGTGGTCAAAGTCCGCCGGGCGCCACTGGACATACCCTCTGCTAGTAACCAGAGACGCCCGGTAACGGATGTTAGAGAGGCCGCGGCCTTGGGCCGCGGAATTAAAAAAAAAAAAAAAAAAGTAGTTAAATTTATTAAATCGTTTCATACGCAGTACGCTTAATTTTTACGAGTTCCGTAGTTCATGTCTCGGAACCCTAGTTTCATCACGTCTTCCGTCTCTGTACTTCTGTCCTTCCGTCAGCGTTAACGTTAGTCAGCGTGGTCCGAACGACTCTAAAAATTTTAATTATAGCAAAAAAATTAGTACTGTTAAGAAATAGGTACCTACGACTAGGTATATATTTTCTAATCTTTGCTACTACGCTAAGTACCTATTATGTGGTACTTCTAACTAAAAAGATGTATGTAACTTATGAAAGAGGATATTACACGATGAGCTGAAGCCAGTCCTCCACCCGTGACCACAGCTCTTGTAAGAGGGTCGAAACGTCGAGTAATAAAGAGGTAAGTATATATCTCAATAATCGCGTAAAAGACCCGTTTGTCTTAAGTTTATAAAGATATTATACGAGTATGACAAAGAAAGGAGTAACTGAGGAGATGACGTTTGACAGGGATGTGTGCCTTCTCCAAATAATTGAGATAAGGTCAGGTAGATGATGATGACTGACTTATAATTGAATTTTTATGAACAAAAACTTGACAGAACCAAAGTTAAATCTTCTTTGACGTCTAGATACAAGTACTTAGCAAAAAAACTTAGTTAAACGATAGATTCAAGTTGACCGTAGACAGGTCTTCAGCGCGAATATTAGATAATGTTCCCATTATCTAATATTCGCGCTGAAGACCTGTCTACGATGGCGCAAGCGTTTTTATAGTTTTAGAGTCTTTTGTCTGAAGCCCGAAAGTTTTCTGAATAGCAATGTTCTACTTAAATTTATGGTTGGTCGTTAAGAACGAAAAGTGCTCTCTCCTGTGAAAAGTGATAAATTATTCCCCGTTGCATTTTGCCCTCTGGAACCCCAAGTACCTATGCTCTGACTTCTTAGATTTGTCCTTTTAAACTTTCACCAAGTTCATAAAATGAATAGATGTTTTAAATAACATGTGTTTGGGCGTAAGTTGCGTTATAACTATTATTATACTGTTTGAAGACCGACAGACTGACACGAATTACGTCTTTATTCCTGAAGGGGTAAGCAGAGGCGTTTATTATGCCCACATTTCGCCAACTCATTAACTCCCCCGTAACAGGTGGCGAGCCTACTGCCATTTCGGCAGAATAGGGAATAGTATGTAAGTTATATGTGGCCACTGTCTAGGTTTGGGTCGGGTTTTATCCAGCATCGTTGGGGTCGGGTTTTATCCCGCCTCGGTGTGATAAAAGGTGTTGCAAAATACTTTTCATTAGATCTAACTCGTAATCAGTAAAAGTCCGATAAAACTCCTTATGAACAAAACACTGCTCCTCACCGCTTTCTGTCGCACTGCAAGACCGTTATATCCAGTCTGACAACTGTTTTAGGCTCCGTAATCTATAAGCTATCTCTTTCAACAAATCGTTAGCCATTCTTCAACACGAATAATCCATAATACCCCGTGCATAAGACAATAAGCTTTAATGTTAAATGAGCTGTCAGGCCAACCGGCTGACCTAGTTACTGTAGATACGAATATGTTGGTGTGTCATTCGCTGTCTCAATCGCTATCATAGTAATCTAATACCAGAAATAAGATCGATTTCCAATTGTACTGAATTTTATATGACTACGCTGTATTTATAATCTCTGTATTGCTGTAAGGTAACTTTGTAGTAGCATAGGGTTCCGAGTCAACTTAAACTGCTCTGGTGGCGTGGTCGGTAGTGCATCGGCTTTCGACCAGTGGCCTTTCCTAACCATGGGAATTACGGACTACGATTAGAGGTCGTCTTACGCCTCATCCACTTGCAGTCAAATAAATAATAAATATTATTTTTTTGGACATTCTCACACAACGTCATCTACCCGAAACTAAGACATAAGCTTGTACTGTGGGCTTTAGACAACTGACAAACATATTGAAATAGAAATTGAAATTGAATAAACTTTAATGTACACCAATTAAAAAAATCATAGGATACAAAAAATACAGGATGTACTAAGGGCGGCCTTATCGCTAAAAGCGATATCTTACAGGCAACCTTAGGATAGACAGGTATTTAGAGAGACAAGCTGGGACAAGGTGGGTAAAATATTGGTGCCAAATATTACAAATTAATTTTAATAAATAAACTATTAAAACTACACAATAATTATAATAAATCTAGATACGTAGGTATTACAAATATATAATGCAAGTACGATATAAGTTACATAAGAATAGTTCAGTACATAATATTAACATACTTATATATTTCTAAATACATACACAATATACACAGAAAACACTTGAACTCCGAAACAAACATTTGTGGATCACACAAATATTTGATTCGATCCGGAAATCGAAAGCAGATGCACTACAGACCATACCACCGTAACAGAACTGTGACAAAATCGCCAATTGTGGCAAGGGTTATTGAGGTCAACGTTATTTCCTACACTTCTATTATATCAGAGCTATAACGGTACACACAGTCCCTCATTTCATTAGATATTTGTACACAATGCGTGTGTAATAAAGATAATGGAACGAATACCTTTCTCGTGGTTTTGGTACCAGGCACCTATATAATCCAATGCTTTGTATGCTACCAAAGAATGAATATAAACCATGCAACGTACATACATAGAATCATGATTTTTCATTCATTTTTTTTTCCACGGAGCGGTGAGATAGATGGTCTCATTTCAGCAGTAATTAAATTACTCCCGCTTTAAAAGGGCTACGAGTATTGCTGCAAGTAGGGAATTTTTAAATTCCCTTGATCGGCAGGGGCTTGCAGGCGAGGTTGGCTTGGACCATTAAGGTCAGGGTGAACCCCTGAAGTCCACCTTTCACTTTTACGGCTCGGTTAACATCAGCAGTGTTCGGGAATCATACTCACGTCGTCCGAACGCAAGATTTAAAAGAGTATTAAGACTAGAGTTTGCAGTTTGTTTTATCACAGGAAAATAGTGTTTAGAAGTATTGTGAAATAAAGTTCCCGCAATGTCCTCTCAGTCTGGACGCGATAAATCTATATAATGCTGAACTAGTTACCAAACAATCTTATGAGATGTATTCAGATATTTATAAGGAAAGTTGAGACGTGTAATTTACGAAGTATATTAGTTTTATGTATGCAATATTTTGTCTGACCCCAATTCAAATAAATCTTGTCTGATAGATCAGTTATGAACCGAGAGACCAAAGCGTCTACATTTCCAAATATTATTATGTTTTTGACCGTATGGGCGACCACTAGCATATTACTACAGGTGGCTATATTTTGTGCCACTAGTATTTATATATTTATAGTATTCATTTGTCCGAGACGCCCAGGACTTTAATTGGCTGTGCCATAGCGGCTGGCACGAAAGATTTTGTTGCCTTTCAACAACATGCTTGACATAAAATTTAAAATTTTTGACATCATGTGCTTTTTATGTGCCTAAACTGAATAAACGAAATTGATTCTTTGATTCTTCTTGATTCAACATTTCATCGCAAGGTAAAGAGTTTCAACTTTTTTTTTTCAAAATTACATAGATATAGGCGTGCTGTGTGTGACGTTCAAATTGGTCATTCAAATACCCCATAAACCGTACAAACCGTAAGTAACAGTATGACCGGAGATAATGAACTAGGATTCAAACGGTTTACCCAAGAGACACAATCAAAGTATACTGAATGCCGCGTCATCGTCCCGTTTTTGTTTCTCATTTTCCACGATCTGTCCAAGTTCTGTGATCTATCCAAGTTTTGATCTGCTTGGTTACAAAATTGCTACCAAATACTGTCGCGTTCTCATACCAGAATCTAGAGACTATAATATCATAACATTGTATAAGAGTACCTAAGTATACATTTTCTCTGAAACTCTTTATAAAACCGGCCAAGTGCGTGTTGGGCCTCGCATAGAATAGGATTCCGTAGTTACCCATAATATCCTCTATAATTCATGAACTAACAAAAATATCGAAACCAAACAAAGGAACCCTAAAAAGGGTTAGATAAATCTAAAAGTTGAATTCACCTTTGAATAATAAGCTATTATTTATTAATATGTAGGTACTCTGTTGTTTAATATAATATGTGTAAATGTGAAAATACACGTCAAAAATTGACACAACAACCGACTTCAAACTACCGAAATGGGACCAAATAGTTGTCGGAATGGGACCAAATTGAAATAGGACCACTTCGGAAGTAATAGCTTCCAATTAAAAAAAAATCAAAATCGTTTCACCCAGTCTGAAGACATGAGGTAAGAAACATAAAAAAACAACTGTCTAATTGAAAACCACCTCTATTTTGGAAGTCGGTTGTAAACTCAATAGGTATCTATTTTATTTACGTGTACATCCGTATCGTAAAATATTGGGATGAGGATCTAGCAAATATAACTACAGTGCCCGAATACGGATAAAGGCTCGCCCCCTGTTACGTGGGAACTACAGACTGACTCTGTATACCCCTTCGGAGATAGTGATAAGAATTTTGTAGAGTGTATCATAAAATTATCGTTTAGTCCGAGACACCCATTTTTTTTTTTTTTTTTTTTAATTCCGCGGCCTGGGGCCGCGGCCGCTCTAACGTCCGTTGCCGGGCGTCTCTGGTTACTAGAAGAGGGTATGTCCAGTGGCGCCCGGCGGACTTTGACCACCTCTGTGGTCTCTTCGGGTGTTGGGTCGGGACGAGAATCCCGCGTCGTTGGGGGAAGGGTTTTATCCCGCGTCAGTGAGTGAGTCTGGTTGCGTGCTATGGGGCAAAGGCCCCGCAGCACGCAACCCTTCTAGTCTGCTTCTGTAAGGACGGCGGATGGCGATCCCGCCGTCCTCAGGCCCCGATCATGGAGGTCGATAGTCTTGGGCGTAGTCGCGGAGTCTGGGGCGCCCTGGCCGCCGACTACGGAACTCGGCGGGGAGGGTACGCTCCCTCTCCCTCCCGGCCGCCTCCTTCGCGAGCATGACTTGCTCGCAGAAGGACACGGCCGCGTTCCACCTACTCCGGCTGGAGACCATGGCTTGAAGCATGGTCTCCAGCGAGAGGGTATCCACGCCCAGACCCACTACGAGGTCCCGGCGCTGGCTCGCCCACGCTGAGCACTCCACCAACGTGTGGAGTGCGGTGTCGTCGTCGGAAACCTCGCAGTGTTCCGAGACACCCATGACTTTAATTGGCTGTGCCTTAGCGGCTGGCACGTAAGATTTTGTTGCCCTGCATTAACATTTCATCGCAAGGCAACGGGTTTCAAATTAGTTTTTTAAAATTACAATATAGCTACTACTTTTTATTATTTATTTTTTTATTTATTTATTTATTTCAGGCAACAAATAGAAAAGTTACAGTTGGTATAAACTTATTCTACGGCCCATAGATAAATACGTTAAAACTAAGAATACATATAGATATTACAAAATGTATATTAGTGATAGAATCTTAAGACTATTGTTTTATTGAGTGTGACTAGTGTATTAAATTAATTCGGCCATTTTGGACATAAACCATTATAAATGTGCCCGGTGACGGCAATAGACTTGCGCCCTATTACGTGGGACTAAAAATACGGGCAAATTGGGGGTGTGTAAGGCACCTCTGCCTACCCCCTATATAGGCGTGATATGTGTGTGTTTGTGTGTGTATCGTAAAATAAACAAATATATTCGCGAATCACGAACCAAATCTAATTCAATTACACAGACCAAGGAAAAACTTCTCGTAACTTACTACCTGAAGAGATCACTTCAGAACTGGGTCACAATCGCAGTATTTTTATACCGCTACGTAAATCCAACCCTCATGGCCCATGTGCTATATTATTAAAAGTAAGCACAACCCCTGTACACCGCATCCCTTGATCCCGCCCCTGGCCTATCCACCGGCCACTCTTAACGACAACTATCAATAATTCAACACGCAATCTTGCTAGCCTCGCCGATATTATTATAATAATGCTTGGAATAAATAGTAAAAAGATAACCCTATCTATTTATTTATACTCCACGAGTGCTAGAAAAGCGTCCTTTAACCCTACAAGGACGCTTTCCGGGCACTCATGTTTCTACCCGCGTGCGGGTCTGGCCCGCATGCAAAACACATACTTAGGTACAACTCATACATACCCATATATAATTCTTAATTTACAGATACAAAAATAGTATTCCAAACGTAGAGTTTTTGTACCTGCCGCTACATGCAGAAGATTCCACAGACGAACCACTTGAATGGTGAAAAATTTGTCAGATAAACGCATGGAGTGCACTAGCATTTCCAGTATCTACAAAATTTTATGATGACTTCAACTACCTCGATCTAATACCTGTCATTCATGAATTTACATCGTTGGTACTGATATTAAATAGTTGAATTAGCTCCAAAAGGGAGCAAAACAGTCCAAAATCAGTTACAGAGATACCACTCAAAGCCTGAAGGGTTCAGTGATGGATAAGCTATCATTATTATTTTTTTCAGAAACCCAACGACGATGACTGTCCATCCATCAGTATGGAGATGAGGAAGCATGAGAAACCTGGCAGCCTATCGCCAGTGAAATTAGCCCTGAAACGTGACAGTGGGGACGACTTAAGAAGCTCCCGATCTAGCAGCAAGTCAGAAAAAGAGTTGAGACTACCTCCGGAGAAGTCACCGTCTGATGATGGCGGGCTGAGGAGGGAAAGACTGCTATCTAAAACTCCTGACAGCTCTAGAGAAACTTTTGAAAGGTATGTATGAATAAAGATAGTTTAGTAAACGGGTCAGTGAGTAGGTACAGTTCTATGAGCCAATACTTAATTAATTATGATTATTTGAGAATTATTTTCGTGTCCTTAATTCAAATCAAATCAAATACCCTTTATTGTACACAATATCAATAAGTCCGCCATTTAAGGCACGGTCAAACTCATCCGTCGTATGCGACGTATACCACGCATTATGACATCTGAACTGATCGGCCTGGCCTATATTAGCCTATATATATTTGTAAGATAACAACCACACTGGTCATTCACCACGCTGTCTTACGCGTCACCACCATCACCGCGCCAGATTCGCGAGTTTAACATTATGTCAAGCATTAATGTGTTAGTTAATGACATGTTGTTTGTTAACACCCGACGGAAACCCTAACGGGGTGTGTGTGTGTATGTGTATGTGGGTGTGTGTGTGTATGTGTATGTGGGTGTGTGTGTGTGTTTGTGTGTGTGGGTGTGTGTGTGTGTATGTGTGTGTGTGTGTGTGTGTGTTTGTGTGTTTGTAAGTCTGTCTGTGGCATCGTAGCGCCCAAACGGATGAACCGATTATGATTCTGTTTCTTTTGTTTGAACTATGGGTTAGGGGAGAGTGTTCTTAGCTATGTTTTATAAAAATCGGTTAAGCCATTTCAAAGATATGAGGGGTGAAAGTGGTGATGAAAAATTTAATGTGTTCAAATATACCCGTGTTGGGTATCAAATGAAAGGTCATAACTTATACATCACGATACCGCGATAAGTTTTATGAAAACCGGTTTAGCCATTCGAAAGATATGAGGAGTGGAATGTATTTCTAATTCTGTAACCACACTCCGCGCAATTCGCATTAGCTCTGAATAATTTTTGATAGACTGTACGTATGTTGATATTAAATAATGAATTATGCGAGTCGGGGGTTTTTTAATTTTTTAATTTAATTTTATCTGACAATAATTGGATTGATACCTGACTACCTAATACCACAGAATAGGGAATAATACTGGACAATAATAAATTTATTTCTTTAGTAGAGAAAAATATAACATCTAAATGTACCAATGCAACATACTAATAGGTACATATAACACAAACGACAAAAATACATGTCCGTTCAATATATTTTGAGTCCATTCGCTTGTAAACTGCAATACAAAACCGACAGTAAAATACGGTACTCGGCTGAAACTGATCGTTCCCCGATTTGTCAGCTGCAATAAATATAAATGCCAATATACTACGAGTATTTCCTATCGAACTTTTGTTATTGTTAACGTCAATTTATGTATTTATAATGGTAAATGTCATACAAAGCTGAAGATAACCGTACGCTCGGGATCAAATATACTTCAATTTATTTCTAATGGAAAGTCCATACAAAGCCCGGGTTAAGATATACGTAGCCTATGTCACTCTATGATAATGATCCTTGCCTAATAGAGTAAGAGCTAGTGCCTGCCAGACTTACATCTTTTTGTAAAGGGTGAATTTTTTTCAGAGCATGAATTCATACTTTATAACTATGTCACTTGAGGACCCCCAAGTAACATAATTATTTAAAACCCAGCTTTTATACTACCTACATAATGACGATGGTATTATTATTACTTTAGTGTAGGTAGGGGTTAGGGGTGCCTGGCAGGGGGTTGCAACCGTGCTATGTGTCCGGCAATGGGCGTTTTCACATTGCACGATATCGTAAGTAGCAGCAGTAACTTTAAGGGAAGAATGTAAATTATCGTGACAGTATCGTCACGATATTGTGGACGATATCGTGCAATGTGAAAACGCCCAATGGAGGACATGGTTTCTACTGAATGATATTTTGAAGAAACGCAACTCCATACTCATTGGTCATTCTTTGTGTTGAAGACATGCTCTGAGAAATGTTTAGTTTTTACAAAATGAAGGCAGTCTGGCAGTCGTTGACTCTTCTTATTTCAAATGGGGAGAGAATGTCACGTACTTCAGAACCTTTTGACCGTACGGTTCGATGGTCAATTAGGGAAACATAGACGAAGGTCTACCCAGAATCCAAACCAGAAAGGTCAGCAAATACACAGAATACATTGTACAGAAGTTTTTTTATAATTGTATTCCGCGGTCCCAGGCTGCGTCAACCGCATCGTCCATTGCCAGGCGCCCCTCGAGAGAATTCTCCATGTCGCCGACACCACTACTGCTATTACTGCTTTAAAATATTAAAATGCAGTACCTATTAGTTTCATAAGAAGCTAAAAATTTTATCCTAAAGATATAAAAAAAAAAATAATTAAATGCATTGCATTTTTTGTTGCACATAAATTGCGGTTAATAGACTTTGCTCTGTAGGTATACACATTTTGTGCAATTAGATAAAATTTTATACGCATTCAGTAGTTTTGTTGCTTCACTTTGATTCTGTTAAGAAATTAAATATTAGTATTGTTTAAAGGTTAACAAATTTCCTAGTCACTCAACCATTAGCACTAGTTAACTGCCAGTGTAATAATGATATTATTTCCTCAGGCAAGATTCGAGGAGCACGTCAATTGGCAGCCCGAAGGTGTCAAGGAAATACTTCACAAATTGGAAGCAGGCATGTGACAAGACGAAAGACAAGACCAAGGAGCTACTGAAGCGCTGGAGGACATTACCGGAGAGTGAATGTGGTGAGTCACCGATGCAGCTGACTGAAAACCACGAGGAAGACAAACATCGAGGATGGAGCGTACATGTTTGGAGTAAGTACATACAATTTATGAATCCATACAAACACACAGTCGTTCTTGAGACAATGAGAGTACTGACCTATAAATATGGAAGTCACGACTTCAGTCGTTCACCAATGATATCGCAGAAAATGTCGATCACGTGACCCAATTTTTTTTATTCCCCTGCCATATTATTGGTTATCGACAAACTCTTCCAAGCGCTATTTAGTAAGGGGGTCAAATTATACCCTCGTCACGGCGCGGGGTGCAACGTACCAGGAGGCAGCACTCAAGGTCACGACGGGTGTTGCTCGAGTCGTGGGTCGGATACGGCAGCTGGGACTGGAGGTGGCCTTGCACAAGTCCGAGGTTCTGTGTTTTCACAGACCTCGGAACGGTCCACCCGAAGGTTCCAGCATAAATGTGGGAGGCGTTAGCATCGGCATCAAGCCCTCGATGAAGTACCTAGGGATCGTACTTGATAGCCGATGGAAATTCGGACCACATTTCCGAAGTTTGGTCCCCAAGGTGACGCAGGCATCGGTCGCGCTTTCGCGACTGATGCCCAACCTAAAGGGACCCAACGCCTCCTGCAGGAGACTGTACCTGGGGATCGTGCGGAGTATGGCCCTATACGGGGCTCCCGTATGGGCGGATAGGTTGGCGGTCAAGGGGAACGTGACTCTGTTAAACAGACCACTTAGAACCTTGGCCGTCAGAACCGTACGGGGGTACCGCACGATCTCCGGAGAGGCTGCATGTCTCCTAGCCGGGACCCCTCCATGGGACCTGGAAGCGAGAGCCCTTGCGTCATTGTTCCAATGGCGCAAGGAGGCGCTGGAGCGGGACCACAGGCCTGCGTCTCGAGAAATCGAGGACCAGCGGTCCCAACTCCGCCAGGATCTCATGGAGTCATGGAGGGTGCGACTTGAGCAACCCAAGGGGGGTGCCATCTTCATCGCGGCGGTGAGACCGATCATGGACGATTGGCTGCAGAGGCAGCATGGTGACCTCACGTACCGTGCGACGCAGATGGTTGCCGGGCATGGATGCTTCGGTAGCTATCTGTTTCGCATGCATCGTGAGGTCACACCCCGGTGTCAACACTGCGAGGTTTCCGACGACGACACCGCACTCCACACGTTGGTGGAGTGCTCAGCGTGGGCGAGTCAGCGCCGGGACCTCGTAGTGGGTCTGGGCGTGGATACCCTCTCGCTGGGGACCATGCTTCAAGCCATGGTATCCAGCGGGAGTAGGTGGAACGCGGCCGTGTCCTTCTGCGAGCAAGTCATGCTCGCGAAGGAGGCGGCCGGGAGGGAGAGGGAGCGTACCCTCCCCGCCGAGTTCCGTAGTCGGCGGCCAGGCCGCCCCAGACTACGCGACTACGCCCTCCATGATCGGGGCCTGAGGACGGCGGGATCGCCACCCACCGTCCTTACAGAAGCAGGCTAGAAGGGTTGCGTGCTGCGGGGCCTTTGCCCCATAGCACGCAACCAGATTCACTCACTGACGCGGGATAAAACCCGACCCCAATGACGCGGGATTCTCGTCCCGACCAAACACCCGCAGAGACCACAGGGGTGGTCAAAGTCCGCCGGGCGCCACTGGACATACCCTCTGCTAGTAACCAGGGACGCCCGGCAACGGACGTTAGAGCGGCCGCGGCCTTGGGCCGCGGAATTAAAAAAAAAAAAAAAAAAAAAAAGGGGGTCAAATTGTATTACCACATTAACCATGTCGTATTTTTGGTCCTTCTTAACAGAGGGCAAGCCTAGTGCCGCTAACTTGGTTGGCAGGGTGCTTCTTGTTAGTAGGTTAGCTTCTAATATCTCAATAAAATCATAATAATGAAAAAATACCCTGTACATTTTTATGACCAAACCACATGTCGTGACTAAATAAATAATTTTAAGAATATTTAAGTCACATAAAAAACAATGAAACCTAAAGTTTGACCTACTTATGTCGTGATGTATGTCCAAATGAAGTTTCATTAAATTTCCTAAAATTATTTTTTATGAAAATAATTATATTTTTTTCCGATCACCGTGTTGCGTTTCAACAAGTAACTACATTTCTAGGTAGGTATATCTTTGCAACAGTTCATGCAGGGTTGATATTTTCCTACATAATATTTTGTAAATAAAGTACTCGTTGAATCTCATTCATATTATCACATAAGAGCAAGAAACAAAGCTGCCAGAAGTACTGGTAATGCAACCATTCCTATTCGTTTTCTTTTCTTTCAAGCCTCATACTGACGATTTCCAAGAGAAAAAGGAGTACGAAAACCTTCTCATAGTTTTACCCAGAAAATATAGAAATAATTTACGCATACAACACTTGGAAGAGACGAGGTTTTTGCTTGAAATTGCTGGAATATTTGCCTGCATTTACCGCAACTATACCTAAAATCCGCCGGGCGCCACTGGACCGCCGGGCGCCACTGGACCGCCGGGCGCCACTGAACATACCCTCTGCTAGTAACCAGGGACGCCCGGCAACGGACGTTAGAGCGGCCGCGGCCTTGGGCCGCGGAATTAAAAAAAAAAAAAAAAAACTATACCTAAAATATTCTCATAGTAAAAGAGCGTTAATTTTAAGTCTACAGGACGAAACGTGTCCACTGGGAAATTTGTCGGTGTCTGAAATTAAGACTAGTTTAATATGAATATAGGTCAAAATCTATAATAATATAAATATAGCATAGAATTTTAGGTTAGGTATGCACTAGCGTTTTGAGAGCTGATTTCTATAAAAGCTAGAACAAATCTCTTCGAGAATAGGTCTGAATCTTCACGTGGACGAAGCACTGAAATAACCCAAGATTCTCAGAAATGGTAATAGGCCCTTTATTACATGAAGTTGATAAAGTAATAAGGTAAATAAAAAGGACAAAATCTACTTACTTTTTATGAAATTTTGCGAGATTCGGATAAGTAATAAATTAATTGCCGTCATCTATCATTTTCTACAATATAAATATTTGATCGATCGATCATCGCAGTAATTTTAAACTTGGTTACCCGTAAAACTCTTATAAAAGTCCATTAAAATCTTCCAACCCACTTCAAAATCGTACATCATAAAATATGATATCATTACATCTACTATCTATAATGAAAATCCTATCAAAACAACCCACCTCTTTGAGAAATCACAATAAACTCAAATACACTTCCGAAGATAACAAAATATTTCAGAACTTTAAGGCTTTGCCAAACAGAACGCGTTATTATCGCGCGTCAGGGCGCTAACCTAACGCGACGCTATGACGCGACGCCCAACTGTGTTGTACTGCGTGCGATGGTGATGTCAAATATGCTACTACATAATGAGCAGTATGGATTCACAAGAGGTCGTTCTACCATTCACGCAGGGGTAACAACGCTTCTGAAGCATATTTTCAATGCCTGGGAGAATAAGCAAGATGCCATTGGTATATTTTGCGATCTCTCCAAAGCTTTTGATTGCGTTGAACATTAATACCCTATTACGGAAACTCAATTATTATGCTATCAGAGATTCGGCACTGGACCTAGTTGCCTCATACCTCAGTGATAGAATACAACATGTTGATATCAATGGTAGTCGGTATTTAGGGGCTTCTGTAGCTATGGGCGTGCCACAAGGATCAATTCTAAGTCCGTTTCTATTTTTAGTTTATATTAATGATCTACCGTTCTATGTACAGAACTTGTGCGACATTGTTCTATTTACCGATGATACATCACTTATGTTTAAAGTTGATCGCAAGCTGAGGAATTTTGACGAAGTAAATAGTTCACTTGCACTAGGTCTGAATTGGTTTACAACCAACAATTTACTTCTGAACGCAAAAAAGACGAAGTGTGTTAGATTTAGTATGCCTAATGTTCAGAACTACGGTACTAATATTATTTTGAACGGTGATACCCTTAATCTTGTAGAATCAACCATATTTTTAGGTATTACTCTAGACAGTAAATTACAGTGGAACGCCCAAATATCGGGCCTTGCAGGAAAACTTAGCTCTGCGGCTTTTGCTATTAGTAAAGTCAGACAGCTCACGGATGTAGAAACTGCCAGGCTGGTTAATTTTAGCTATTTTCACAGTGTCATGTCGTATGGAATTTTACTGTGGGGCAAGGCAGCTGATATAGAGATCATTTTTATACTCCAAAAGCGAGCTATACGTGCGATTTATAAACTGAATGCACGAGTTTCTCTTAGAGAAAGATTTAAAGAAATAGGCATTTTAACAGTTTCATCACAATATATATGTGCGAATATTATGTTCGTTAAACAGAATATATATTTATACAGTATGAACAGTGACATACATGCAATAAATACTAGAAATAAGCATTAATTGGTTGGAACGTATTATAGTTTACAGAAGGTTCATGACTCCTTTGCAGGATTTGGTATGCCTTTTTATAACAAAATTCCTCTAAACATTATGAACCTTCCTTTGAATAAATTCAAAGTGGCTGTTAAGACACACCTCCTCAAAAAGGCATATTAAAGATTATCTAAACGATACAGAGAAATGGCAATGAGTTGCTTGATCATCACTCGAGCTACATAGGGGCTACTTCTGTTTGAAATGTTGTTTTATTACTGAAACTCACTTATTATTGTTAAATTGTTATTATTATGATATTGTAAGGTATGGGTACTTTGAGATTATGTGGCACCTTTAACTAGTATTTGACTTTTTTGTGAATAACAGAGATTCATAATTTTTAAGTTCACTTGGTCCACACATGGTCACGTATTGCCCTTGCCCTCTTTTTATTGTTGTAACAGAATCATTGTATTTACTGGCGAATAAAAAGAGTGGCTGTGAGTTTTTCTTGCCAGGTTCTTTCCTCACAGGCTCTACCTATTGCCTTGCGAATCTGGCGGTAAATGTAAATGTAGAAGCATTTTCTTTTTTTGACTTTCATAATTGTTACTTTGTGACCTACATGAATAAAGATATTTTGATTTTGATTTTGATTTGGTACCGCCAAACAGAGCGCCAGCGCTAGCATTACGGATCTCTCTGTCTGCTCTGTCGCGGCGTTAGGACGCTTTAACGTCCGGCGTTGTAATATTTTACAGATTTTATTTTAGCGTCGGCGTGAATGTATGTTAATTAATGCATAATATCCGAAAATTTCATAGATTAAGTTAGAAAATACCCATGACAAATAAATACGATGATATTCTCATAAATCGTTCCTCTTATCCAGGGCATATAAAGTTAATAATTCTTCCTCATTAGAATCACTCGACATCTCAAATAACGAACAAAATTTTCACACTGCTATCGATCTGTAGTGCTCTGGCGAATGGTACGTCGCGTAGGAGCGTCGGGCTAATCTTTTGGTGTGACATGAAAATAGCGCGACGTTAAAACCGCTTACGCGGCGCTTATTAGCGCCGCGTAAGCGGTTTTAACGCCTTCTGTTTGGCAAAGCCTTAATAAAGCGAGGCATTCCATTTTGTGATTGAATCAAGATTAAGATGTCTGGATGATTTATACACATCGATGAACTATGCCTGTAGAGTAGTTACAGTAAGTACTACGTCTATATCATCATCATCTCAGCCCATTTGTCACCCACTGTTAGGCATAGGCCTCCCCCAAAGAGGGGGGAATTCCTACAAATACCACGCTGGCCAGACGGGTTGGTAAGTATAAGGTTTTGTGTCGAGTTTACCTTCTCTAAATATACTTCTGGCCATAAATACTGTTACAATTAAAAATAAGCAAAAATTACATTTCAATTTGAAATCTGTCATTTTTTAGCGGAGCGAAGCGGAGCTCAATCTTAGGCGACAAGTGTAAATCGTTTGTGTGCCAACTTCTCCGAAACAGCTCGACCGATTTTGGCCAAATTTGGCATGCTGGTCGACATCATACCCGGGAGTGCATATCTCTGAAATCATGAAAATAGAGCAAAGCTGACCACGGAGGAATAATCACCGAAAATGTCCTGGACATCACCGAAAAACCAGATGATTAAATGGTTGCCATGGCAACACGTGCGTCAACAATGAAATTAGATTTTTTTTCATGATTCTGATAAGTAATAAAAACATTTGCTCCGCTCAACATTTGCAATTAGCAGCATGCATTGCATACCTATATAGTTATACTCGTATGATTTTTCGTATTTTGGCGCCAATACATTGTACAATATTTTGCTATATTAAAATGGAGTGGGGTTATAAAGAGAACCGAATCGCTGTGATTGCATTACACAAAGTAGGTATGAAGCCAAATGCAATTTTTAAAACTCTCCATACACTTGGTATTAGCCTATGTACTTCGATAATTACATATTTCGAAATACATACTAAATATGCATAGAATATAGCCAAACTCCGAAACAAACATTTACTTTTGTGGATCACACAAATATTTGATTGGACCCGGGAATTGAACGAAATTGTCTGTATAGGAGACCGAACTATACGTATAGTTCTAGTATAGAATATTGTATTGTATTGCGACGATGCAACTCCGTCATCTCATGTAATTGACAGCCTTACTATCTGGCTGAGTATGTTCTGGCTTGTTTCATCGACGCTCAGACGTTTAGCTATTGTTAGATGATGCTTCACTAGAAACGATGTCTTTGTCACATCAATAAGTCTTAGCGATTGTTCAGTGATGTAGAGCATGTTGCTGTTTTGTGTGCAGTAAGTATTTATAGTCAAACTAATGCAGTTTCCAGGGACTTTGAGTAATATTCGACTTCCAAAAAAGGAGGAGGTTCTCAATTCCGATTTTGAATTTTTTTTAAATGACTTTTTTTGTATGTAAATTTCTTTTTTAATGTAATCTACTTCCAAAATGCAATTAAATTTGGTCCCATTCCGACAATTATTTGGTCCCATTTCGCTTATTTGAAGTCGGTTGTTGTGTCAATTTTTGACGTGTATTTTATTCGATTAGTCGTAGGTAATAGGTAGTGGGCCCTAGAACATTAAAACTTATTCATTAACAGCATACTCATTTTTCGTAAGTAGCTTTATTTTATCGAGTCCTACAACTATTTCTAAGAAAACTCTCAAATCAGGTAGCTAACAGAGTAATCCAGTTAAAATATTCGGAACAAAATTGTAAGGTTGCATTAATTAAAAATGAGCTTGCTGTTAATCAATAAGTTTCAATGTTCTAGAACCCACTACCTATAATAGGTAAGCCCCCTAATACATAGGCCCAACAGTGTCAGACGAAATTTTAGCATAATGAACGCCCCTGTCTACCTTCAGGAATAGAGATGTGACTCTTTAGACAAAGAAATAATTAAGCGAATAATTGTATAGTATCCTAGAGTATATTAAAAACATGTACGCTACGTTGGATATGAAAACGTTCAAAGGTATATCAGATTCACACAAGATCGTCTTACCCTGGAAACTGAAACTGTTACCTTAGACGTTTACTTACACTAAACTACCGTGTGTGTGTCTAATTTTACATTTTACCTACCTACAGTAATTCTTTGCCCTGGGGATTTTAACTTTACGGTTTAACTGGGTCTCTGCATGGGCATCCAAGCATACCGACCACGTATAAATCTAGGGCACTACATAGTCCATCGGGAACATTACTAATGGAACAGTTCATTATAAAACAATGGAGTATATGATGTTGGATTTTTTTTATATAATTGCACTAATTTCGCTAAATAGAAGACATTATAAACGTCGACATATGTTTCACCTACTCACGAGGCATTCTCAAGACTGTCTCCAAAGAGAACAGCCAGTTAAATTTAGTTTTGCCCAATAATTATATTTCTATGTTATATAAATCTATACATTTAATACGACAATTTGTCTATCTGTCTGTCCGTCCGTCGCGTTTTTCAATTTACATACATTTGCATGAAATATTAAAATATTCTTTTTTTTTTGTTTTATTTGAGGCTATACAAAGTTCGTCGGGATAACTAGTAATTATAATTATGACTGCTTCGGTGGCGTGGTCGGTAACTAGTGTATCCGCTTTCGACGCCGGAGTCTCGGGTTCGATTCTAAACTAACTTTCTAAACTAAACTTTGTGTGAAGACACATACGTTTGTTTGTACCGAAGTCTGGATGTTTCCTATGTATAATATGTATGTATTTACCAAAAAAAAATGTATATAAGTCATATCACAAGCTCTGCTTAGTTTGATACTAGATAGCGTTATGTGATTTGTCCTAACATATATTTATTAACTTTTCACTAAAATTTACTTTTAACTAAATCTATCCTTTAAGTACCTACCCCAATGTGCGTACAAAAGGCGCTATGAAGAAACGGTAGTTTACACTTTGTTAGGTACATACATCTAATTGGAGTTTTACGTACTTACATAACAGTCGCTAGGGAAATAGCTGTAATATAACCACAATGGAGAACGACCCCATTACCTTAGTATAGAATGGGGCATCTATACTATACTAGTACTTATAATAAATTATAAACAAATATTTTTGGACAAGCTCACTCATCATAGTCATCTTTCCTAATTTGTGACGTCATAAAGCCTAAATTAATGCTATGCAGACCTAGACGACTGATAAATATACTTATGTATTTATGTACAGTCAGCTTCAGAGAAAAGGAACCCCCCTTGATAATGACATGAAAGCATTAAAGTTTTTTGAATCATTGTGTATATGGCATGTTGGTCTAGTGGTTATGACCGATGCTTTGTGGACACGGCAACCGGGGTTCAAATCCTCGGACAGAAGTTCTTTTTTTATTCATATAATATATTTTTTATTTTCTTAAGCACTTTTTGTTAATTAATATTTAAGAAATCAAATTTTATAGTAGGTATGAGGTTTGTAAGAAAAGATAGGCTTATTGCATAAACAATATTAATTTATTTCTCGAATTACATTTCTAGGTTTTTTTCTTTCCTCTTTCCATTGCTGGTTGAGTATACAGTTTTTCTATCTGAGTTAAATTGGGGTTACTTATTTTTAAATTTTACCTGACCTAAATCTATTGACAAAATACAATACCCTAAGTGAAGTATTAAATGTTTACTTAATATTAGATAATCCTAGAAACATAACTACAATATTTATTTACTTATTTATTTAAAGTTGCAAACATTATTTTTTTACACTCTGTATAATCTTTGAATATAAAAGAATGGTTGAAAAATGAAATGTTATTTGTTCCTGTGAATCACAAAGAAAGAACCAACATGCTAAACTATAACAGTATAGCAATATACATCTTCCTTTTTAATCGGAACTATTTGAATTTCGAATGTTATAATTTTTTAAACGTTGTAACCTTCTTAGTAATAAAAAAAACAATTGGCGGGAAATCATTTGTCAATTATTTTTTATCACACATCAAAGTTCTACGTATGCAACGAAAATGGAATTAAATCGAAAAGATTTTAGAGCGATGATTTTTTATGAGTTTTAAAAGTTCTCTCTCTCGGCAAGACTGTGCGGCTCGTCTTCAAAATGCTTTTGGGAGAGAAGCACCTTGTTTGAGCACCGTGAGCGATGGTTTGCTGAATTTGAGAGAGGTCGAGTTTCTTCTCAGCCTTCAACTGCCGTCAACGAAAATAATGTGGCTACTGTTAAGCGGTTAATTGAAGAAAACCCGCGGATTACTTATGAGACAATTCGAGGACTATTGGGGATTGGTATGAGTCAAATCCAGAAAATTTTACACGAAGAATTGAAAGTTCGGAAACTTTGTTGTCGTTGGATCCCTCATGAACTGACAGCGGAGCAGAAGTGGGCTCGCGTGGAATGGTGCTCACAGATGCTACTGAAGTACGACCACGGACATTCTAATGCTGTTTATGACATTGTCACAGGAGACGAAACGTGGATTTATTGTTTTGAACCCGAAAAAAAAAAAAAACTTGTGAATGGGTGTTTGAAAATGAGAACAAGCCAACAAAAGTGAGGCAGGCGAGAAACGTTGGTAAAAAAATTATCGCGTTTTTTTTCTCAGCTACGGGTCTTATCTGTACAATTCCACTTGAAGTTCAAAAGAGTGTTAATGCCGAGTGGTATTCTACCATTTGTTTACCCAGGGTGTTAGAAAAAGTTCGCGAAAGACGACCCAAAAGCCGCGTTCTCCTACATTATGACAACGCTTCTTCACACACGGCCAACAAAACAAAGTCATTTTTAGCTTCCGAAAAAGTACAACTCGTCACCCATCCTGCGCATAGCCCCGACCTAGCATCCTGTGATTTCTGTATTTTCCCCAAAATCAAAGATTTGATGAGAGGTTTCACTTTTACCAACTCCGAAAAGGCAGTGATAGCGTTCAATCAGCACGTAGAAAATATGCCTTCAGATCTGTGGTCCTCCTGTTTTAAAAAATGGTTCGATCGCATGAAAAAATATTTAAAATGTAAAGGAGAGTATTTTGAAAAGCAATAAACATAATATTTTGGTTTTAACATGTTGTTTTTTTAAGTTACGCAAAACTTATAGTGTGACCTACGTATTAGTACTGTGTGTATTGCGCGGTGCTTCGCGCCGTCCCACGCCATAGGTTTTGGCCTATAACTTTTGACCCCTTAGGGCTAGGTCAAATTTTCGATTTTTTGGCTTGCCTCCACATCGAGGGCTATCCATAATTTTTGGTGTATAACAATCTCACTAAAACCAACATCAAAGGTTTTACGAGACTTTTTTCTAAGCACGAACTAATTTAATTGAGTAGTGAGATTAACATCAAAACTACTTTTATTGGTTTCGAGATTTGATTAGCAAGAAAGTAAATCCGAATTAGTTAGAAAGTGTAGGTTTAAGAAAACCGTGATATGAATAAATAATAAGATACTCGTAAGTTAACGAAACAAACGAAATAAATCTTGGAAACTGCTACTACGACTATTTACTTATGACACCCTATATTTCTGATGAAAAACAAACAAATTTAAAAATCCAAAATGAAAACAATTTTACAAATTTGAATTAGTTTAGTTAACTAGCAATAATGCAAGTCCTTGGCCATTCCTGATCGAAAATAATAATTATAAGTATTGCCATCAATCAGTTTCAAATAAATAAGGAAAATAAAGAATGAATACGAATTATGTACCGGTCTACAGTGTTGTTACATTTTAATTAATTTCTTGTTTATCTTCAATGAAATGAGTCGATGAAATCGAAACGAGAAAATGAGATTCAGATTTAGTTATTTTTTTTGCGTCAGAACATCTCAAAGGGGAAATGTACTGCAGGAAAATTCTTAGGCACCGCATAGTTTTAAAAGACATTTTCTGCGGTTCATACAATACACGAAATTGCACCTATGCTGCGTGAGGATACTCAAGCTGAAATCCGTTCATTACCTTCGGATTAGCGTCTACATACAGACAGAAGTAGGTACAAAAGAATGTCGGTTGAACTGTGAACCTGTTATATGTCTGTTATTATATCGCCCACACAATTATTTCTGTCTTGCCTGTTAAGTATAACATTGGTTTGAATTATAGGGGTGCGCCAAAGTTCACCTAAATTTTCAACTCCGATAATTGGAAATCCGAAAATGTTCTTCCTAACATTTTTCCTCCTAACAATCACAATTCCTAACTACTCTATCTCTAATGTTCATAATTTCGAAGCATTCAACTTCATAATATCAGTAAAATAAACATCTATTATACTTTTACTTGTTTTCCTACAGCACAAAAAACTGAATCTACTGACAAAATTTGAAAAAAAAACCATTAATAAACAAAGAAAGTTATGATAATTTTTGTTAAAATTTAAACTTTAAACAGCTCTGCTGAACAATTGGCCAAATGGCATTTCGTTCGTTTCTCCTTTCCACCGTCGATATACATTAATTAATAAATATAATTTTAAACAATATAAGAAAAGGAATGTATTTTTAAACAATAACACTTTACCCTTATACCACGGTATTATTTATAGTCATTGGTTTCCGTTCAGGTTAGGTTAGAACTGTGACCACAACGCACGAGCCGAGTGAGTGAAGCGAGGGTGCCGCGGCAGCGGCCGGCGAAGTCCCAGAACCGAATCGGTCCTATAGTTATTGGTTTAGGTACGGTTACGGTTTAGGGATAAAAGCCTTATGATAAAAAACAGTAGGAGTTTAAATATATTTACATTAATGATATTATTAATTACAATTTTCGGAAACATGAGTGTTATGAACATCGCCGGTAGCACTACAAATAGTATGAATGAAAACTTTAGGTTGAAAAATTTTAGGAAGAGTGATCATTCGGATTACAAATGATTAGGAAGAACAATTTCGGGTAAAGAACTTTAGGTGAGCCAAAATGGACCCAAATTATAGTGGTTATGGATTTTCAGCCCGATACGGCAATAAGCTTGCGTCCTATTACTTGGGACCAATAAAATTACTGGCAAACTGTAGGTGTGTAATGATTATATTGTGTAAAAAACTCGAAAGTTTAAAAAAGTACAAAGATATGATGTTGTCTGTATGACACTAATTTTATTTTGTTAGGGTTCCTTACCCAAAGGGTAAAACGGGAATCCTATTACTGAGACTTCGCTGTCCGTCCGTTCGTCCGTCTGTCTTGAGCTGTATCTCATGAACCGTGATAGTTAGAAGGTTGAAATTTTCACAGATTATGTATTTCTGTTGCCGCTGTAACTAATACTAAAACACAGAATACAATAAATATTTAAAGGGGCTCCCATACAACAATTTTATTTGCCGTTTTGATGCGGAACCCCTTGTGCGCGAGTCCAACTCGCACTTGGCCGGTTTTTTTTTGTTATGTTATTGTAGTTATACTAAAAATATTTACATTATAAAAATCGTTTAAAAATTCTCCGCGTCATTATTGACTGGGAAGATTCCCAGATTGCTGCCTGTGTTGCCACGTTGGATGGCGATACTATAGATTAAGCGTTTAGCAATGTCTCTATAAAGACAACGAGCGCTCGGACCCCATGACCCCAGTGCCTCAACTCCAAACGGCATAAGTACATAGATATGGGACATAGACATAGGGCTTGGATGGCCAAATCCGGAACTCTAAGGAATAGCGAAAAATGCTCAAAGGGGTCACGAGCCCGATTTTGATAAAACTTAAAACCTCATCATTAGATTTTTTAAAAACCTATAATCCTAGCTAGGAATCGAACCCATTGATTTAGAAAAAAAATCACACTCTTTATTATTACACCATACGATAGTGTTGCTGTTAAGGTTGTGTTAATTCTGAGAAGTAATGATATACGGCAAATTTAAGGAAAACTCAAAATTTTCATAAAATTCATATTTCTTGCTTAATTGCCTAAATCAAACATCATTGTGTTAAGTAAAGCAATGATAACGATTGGTACTAAGCTTTTATGGCCGGATACTTTGGTATCTTGTAGGCTGTTATTGCATCTCGAGCCAGCTATTAAATGGTAATGTGGAAGCAATATTTTTATATGTTAATAATAAAACTTTGGTATTGAAATGAAACATAATATTTTTTTTATATTTTCACCCAAATTTTAACACACTGAATTTGGATCAACAAAAACACATCAGACATTGCACAATATGCTATAATTTTACAAATATATTTTGTAAATTAATTAAAATCTCAGATTTTATTGTCAATTAATTTAAATATTACAATTCACATATGAAAAATATCAAATAAACAACTCGTCCCGAATGGAATCTGGCGCAAAGGTGCCCAGAACGCTTGACGCATTATTCCGTTGAATGGCGATGGCCAATCTTTGCACCAGCAATGCGAGCACGACAAAAAATGAGTTTTAAGTGGCGACATTTTCTGCGATATCATGCATTGGTGCAAACAGGTGGACCCACAATTATGTCGACACGCCGCCCGTGGTCGCACTGGGTACGCCCCGGAGCGAGAGTCACCTGTTCATTTTATGTCATGTAATCAAATACTAGGTATGCAATGCATGCTACTAATTGCAAATGTTGAGCGGAGCAAATTTTCTTAAATAATTTTTAAACTCCCGGGTATGATGTCGACCAACATGCCAAATTTGGTAAAAATCGGTCGAGCCGTTTCGGAAGAGTTGGCACACAAACGATTTACACTTGTCGTCTAAGATAAAGCTTCAGACCAGTCGCGGCCGTGAGCTAGCTGGCAGCTAAGTTTAGTTTCGTCTATCTGTGAAAACCACACGAGCCTCTGTTCAGTAACTTCGCATGTAGCTACGTACAAACAGATAAGAATGAAAGAAATACTATTTTTGTGTTACCTATATTGAGTTATTAGGGTTCCGTACCCAACGGGTAAAACGGGAACCTGTTATACCAAGACTCCGCTGTCCGTCCGTCCGTCCTTCTATCTGTCCGAACCGTGATAATTACGAAGTGGATATTTACAGATGATGTATTTCTAGTACCTCTATTACAACAAATACTAAAAAAACAGAATAAAATAAATATTTAAGGGGTTCAAATACAACAAACGTGATTTTTTTGCCCTTTGTGTGCAAGCTCGAGTTGCACTTGGTCGGATTTGTTTAAACCGCGCACACAAATTTTCTGATAATCTATCTATTACCTATATACTTATTTAAATCTAGAAATGGGGAATGTAATTTTTGTCCCCCCTTAGCTCTCGAGAACTGCTTATGCTCAAATGATGGTTGACCCCTCTATGGATAGCCCTCGATCTGGAGGCAAGCTAAAACATCGTAAATTTGACCTAGCCCTAAGAATGTGTGTTAACTTAGTAGATCATTTTCCAGCAGATCTAAAAAAAAGTGAGTTCTTTTCGCATGCAGCTGAGTTCTATAGTTCCTGATAGTTTTTAGAAATGGTTCAAAAAATTTCAATTAAAGAAATGATCTGCTAACTTCCCGTAGCAGATCATTGTCCAGTAAATCAAAAAAAAAAGTGAGTTCCTTTCGCATGCAGCTGAGTTCTATTGTTCCTGATAGTTTTTAGAAATAGTTCTGCCGTTTTTACCCCAAAAAATGTCAATTAACGAAATGATCTGCTAACTTCCCGTAGCAGATCATAGTCCAGCAAATCAAAAAAAAAAGTGAGTTCCTTTCGCATGCAGCTGAGTTCTATAGTTCCTGATAGTTTTTCTTCGGTCTGATATGATATGATATTTTGCAAGTTTTTACAGGTTCTCAAATGATCCACTGGTACTGGGACGTAAGTTCCGGACTCCAATCGAGCTCTAGTTAGTAGTCCCATACGAATGTGTTAAAAATTGCAGAGTTCTAGCTTTTCACAATAACTCGAATTATTTATTCCATTTCCACGATGAAAATTGTGTTTATTTACAACGTTCTGAAATAATCCGCTGGCATCCCCACGATGGTTCAGAACTATCTTTGAAAAGTATCTAGAACTGCAGAACTGAGCTGCATGCCAAAAAAACTCACATTTGTTTCCGATCTGCTGCAAAGTGATCTGCTACGGGAAGTTAGCAGATCATTTCTTTAATTGACATTTTTTGGGGTGTAAACGCCAGAACTATATCTAAAAACTATCAGGAACTATAGAACTCAGCTGCATGCGAAAAGAACTCACTTTTATTTTTGATCTGCTGGACAATGATCTGCAGAGACACACATGCCCTAAGGGGTCAAAAGTTATAGGCCAAAACCTATGGCGTGGTGCGGCGCGAAGCACCGCGCAATACACCGTACTAGTTCTATTATAAATGTACGGACGCACTATTTCTAATGTTTAATTACAAGTACCCACCTTGTACTGGTTTGGTATGTAATAAATAACGTTGCATAAAGACTATTAATTGAATAATTCACTCACGATCACGACATTAATACTATTTTCATCCTTCATTTAAAAGCGGTCGAGACTTCTCATTTATCTTAAATTGGTACAGGGTATAAACAGAAATGCTAATCTAGAATAGAATTCTACTTTACTTCGTGTAATCTGCAATAACGAAAATGCAAATAATACCTACTTCCTTAGAATGTACCTATAGACAAACCAACAACACGGCTTTGTGGGGCAATGTGTAACTAAAAAAAGAAATATTTTTAATAATAAATAAATAAATAAAAATATGTAGGTTTAAATGCTGAGGACTAGAAATTTAAAATACTTATAAGAAATTCTTATCTTTAAGATTGTGATATTTTTTAGTATTAGCGCTCTGTTTTCATTTAAAAATATGCTTTGAATATCTCGCAAACAAATAAACTGTAAAAAAGCGTGAGGTGCATATTGTCAATACCTATGAATATTTTATTGACAGATATGAGTAGAAGAATTTTCATTTTGATAATATCTTAAAATGCACCTCACGCTTTTTTTACAATAATATACATTTATTTCTTATATTGGATAGAAACAGGCGTTACTTGGCGAAAATCCATGACAAAACAATGGTAAGTAAAATGTTTTAAGAAAAAACTTTTTAAAATTATATAATAGCATTAATTTTTCGCAGAATTAAATAAATGTTAAAAAGTTTTTTCTTAAAACATTTTACTTACCATTGAATTATTTCTTATTTACACTATTCTTAATTCAAACTTATTAAAATTTATTTTCTACTTTTTAGTTGGATTCTCTATAAAAGCGTGTTATTTTAGTTTTTTTAAACTATTATTTATCATTAATTTTTTAATTTTTTTTTTAATTTTCAATCGAATTATTGCGTCGTCATCGGTGTTTGACAGGTGTGCAAAGTTTGAATTAAATCTGATCGTTCAAAGTAGGACAAAATCGAACCCAAAAGAGTCGGTTACAAACATAGGTGAAGCTAATACTCGTAAAAGCGTATTAAAAAGGATCCCACTAAAATCTTAGGTGCTAAATAGTTCCTATTCTGTGCTGAAGCCAACCTCAGAGTCCTAATATTGTTTGCAATACCAATCCATGATGTGTGGTATACTTTGCGAAGTATTTAGGTATTCTTCAAACCACGTCCGAACGACCTTTTTTCAAGACCGAGCATGTGAGGCTTTAGATAGATATAGATCATTCAGTCTACTTTATTATCTGTCAGCCACCAGAAGAAAATCAATTTGTTACGTTTCTAGCTCATCACACATTATCATTAAATACGTAGTTGGATCAAGACATTTTGACTGTTCTTCTTTGTGTAATCAACGTCTCGTGAATGTCATATTAGAGAAATGGTGTCACGTACAAATTATCATAGGTATAAGTATTAATATTATGAAATGAAACCGTGTGCTTCAAGCTGTAATCCTCATATTTGAAATCCCAATGAAAACGAATTTTGACAACGCTAAAAAATTGTCATGAAATAGTCATAAATAGTCGTACATGTAAAAAAAATTGTCGTATTATAGTTTCGGCGTTACAGCTATAAGTTAATGAGGATTATGGCTTGAACGTCAAGATGTAATCCTCATCTATGGTGCAAGCAAACGGTAAAGCTTATCGAATTGGTTTAGGTTCCGAAAAATAGTCATGAAATAGGCATAACGACATGCCAAATGTCAGTAATAGTCCTTCAAAGGTTCCAGAGATATAAAGGTAACCTGATGAGGATTATGGCTTGAACATTTGAAAACTTCAACTTTCTCCGGAACGCCTGCGATTTTCGGTTTAAAGTTTATGCCAAAAAATAGTCGTGAAATAGTCGTATGAACTACTACAAATTTGAGCTGCTTTAATTTGAAAAAAATATGATATTATTGTGAAAAATACATTGCAGACCTACTCGGAAGGCGCCAATAATATTGTTAGATATAACATAGAAATGTATAAAGACTGATTAATGCAAATATTTTTTTTTATTTAGGATAATCTGCGTATAATCTGTATAGAATATGACAGTACTAGTCCACAAGGGTTTCTGACACTGACAATTCTGATTGTTTACACTTTAATAGGTACTTAATTTAATTAGTACTATACTTATATTCTATATAAGTCATTAAAAGTTTTTGATATTGTTGGTGTCAGATTCGTTTATGGAATTTGTGATTTTAGAAAATGCACATATCCTATCAGCACCATCTATTGAAATTTTCTAGAAACAAACTGAATGAACTAATCCCACACCAACACATACCGCCGGGCGCCACTGGAAATACGTTCTGCCTGTAACCAGAGATGCCCGGCAACGGACGTTAGAGCGGACGCGGCCTCGGGCCGCGAAACTTAAAAAAAAAATAAACACCAACACAAATTGAACTAACTGTGATAATTGTGATCAAAACTAATTGCTGTGCTATAAACATAATGTACTGAGATTTATACAAGTTATGTACGTATTTGCAAGCTTTCGATTGTACTCGTAATAAATAAGGATACAAATTATAAATGTTTGTTTTATTTTGTTTAATTATAACAGCTGGCATTGAAAACGTCTAATTGGAAGTAATATATTAAGCGGAATTTTTCACAATAATATCATATGAAGTTACCAATTTTGTACACGACTGTACTCCATACTAATGTAGGGCAAACGAAAACTTTTTTTTCAAATTAAAGCAGCTCAAATTTGTAGTAGTTCATACGACTCTTTCACGACTATTTTTTGGCATAAACTTTAAACCGAAAATCGCAGGCGTTCCGGAGAAAGTTGAAGTTTTCAAATGTTCAAGCCATAATCCTCATCAGGTTACCTTTATATCTCTGGAACCTTTGAAGGACTATTACTGACATTTGGCATGTCGTTACGACTATTTCATGACTATTTTTTGGAACCTAAACCAATTCGATAAGCTTTACCGTTTGCTTACACCAGAGATGAGGATTACAGCTTGACGTTCAAGCCATAATCCTCATTAACTTATAGCTGTAACGCCGAAACTATAATACGACTATTTTTTTACATGTACGACTATTTATGACTATTTCGTTACAATTTTTTAGCGTTGTCAAAATTCGTTTTCATTGAGATTTCAAATATGAGGATTACAGCTTGAAGCACACAATGAAACCGGCCAAATGCGTGTCGTTACCAATAATACCAAAAGTTACCCATTATAGGGTCTATAACTCCTAAACTAACAAATTTATCTGATCCGTTATAGTTTTCCTTCAAAGTTTAGTTATATGGACTACCATCATTAATTATTTAAGATTCTTCGAGCCAACCGTTTAGATTTTAGAGGAGGGGACACTCTGTTTTAACAAAAAAATGCGCTTTAAAGCTAAATATCTCACAAACGGGCCCCTGAATCAAAAAATTGTCTTGGCAACCTCCCAATGTTTTAAAAATACCTATCTAATAATACCCCACACGACAGGGTAGACGCGAGATAAAAATATTTTTTTCATAGTTTTATTGTAGCACTTTGTCGGAATAGTAATAATAATAATAATATCTGGCGTTGATGGGAGCCCTGAATGCATTGCTAGAGCCGTACTTACGGACTAGCAGTGATTTGCTTGATACTCACTCGATTCTTTACTGTGGAGCCATTGCCGCTTGTCGTGTTGCACGCGTTAAATTCCCCGAAGTTAACCGTGCACCACGACCGGATGGTGTTCCCGTATGGCAGGCAAGAATCGAGCGACGTATCGGCACATTTAGGACTCTCATTGCAAAGCTTATCTCTTTCAGCCGGGGAAATTGTCGTCCCCGGGTCATGCGTTTCGTGGCTCAGGCATTTGCTGGGACCGGTATTCGTCCCCAGCAATACTTAGCCAATGTCACGGAACGTATTGACTTTCTGAAACAGAAAGTGTATGCATGGGCAAGCCGTATCCGTCGTTATAGAGAGCGTGTAAATAGATACTGGCAGAATCGCATTTTCCAAAGTGACTAAAGGAAGGTGTACCGAGAGTGGGAGGGAACTGGACAACGTTTAAGCGACGGACAACTGCCAGATGCTCACGCCATGAACCAATTTTGGCGTGACATATGGTCGGTGCCCGTCGAACATTCGGAGGGCGACTGGATCCGTGTCGTCGAGCGTGAATGCAGCACCATCGAACCCATGGAGTCTATTACCATAGACTCCGAAGACGTTAGTTGTGCAATTCGTACGGCCCCGAACTGGAAAAGTCCTGGGCCGGATGGATTGCACAACTTTTGGATAAAGTGGGTTCAGAGCTCGCATGAACGCTTGGCAACACAGTATCAAGAAGCCCTTGAGTCTAGTTCTTTACCCGCTTTCATGACCACTGGCATCACCTTCCTGCTCCATAAATCAGGTAGTACCACGGAACCTAAAAACTATAGACCCATCACTTGCTTACCTACCATCTACAAGCTCCTTACATCTATTCTGAGAAATAAAATAAACTCACACATATTATCTAATAATATCTTAGATAACGATCATAATGGATGTAGGGCTGGGTCCCGTGGTACTAAGGAGCTACTCCTCATTGATATGGCCATTAGCCAACAAGTCAAGCGGAGTAGGGGCGCCCTCTCTACTGCCTGGATTGACTACAAGAAGGTCTATGATTCGGTGCCTCATTCATGGCTGAGGAGGATTTTAGAGTTGTATAAAATTAATCCGACTCTTAAATCCTTCTTAGTCTCATGTATGGGGCGGTGGACCACAGTCCTTCGTCAACCAGGTAGTGGTGGGTATGCCTCTGATCCGCATGGCTTGATAAGGATTGCGCGTGGTATATTCCAGGGCGACAGTTTGAGTCCATTATGGTTTTGTTTAGCACTGAATCCACTTAGCACATTGCTGAAGGATTCAGGGCTAGGCTACCGGTTTCGTAGAGGGGGTGAGGTTATTTCTCACCTGATGTATATGGATGACCTCAAACTGTTCACACTGAAGCACCAAGATTTAGTGACATTATTAAAAACTACGGAAGTTTTTAGTAATGCCATTAAGATGGAGTTCGGTGTTGATAAGTGTGCGGTTATGCATGTACAGCGGGGGAAGGTTGTAAATTCACCGAATCTACAACTTTCTGAGATAATAACCCTCAGATCTCTCTCCGAGACCGAAACATACAAATACCTAGGTATGTCAGAGTCATTGGGTATAGCGGTAGAGGATATTAAGAAATCGGTGAAAGACCGTTTTTTTGGCCGCCTGACAAAAGTTCTTAACAGTTCTTTGTCCGGTGGTAACAAAATGCGGGCTTTCAACGGTTGGGTGATACCTTTATTGTTATACTCCTTTGGCATACTTAGGTGGACTCAAACGGAACTAGATGCCCTGGATAGGCGAGTCCGTCAACAACTGACATTGCATCGAATGTTACACCCACGATCTTCTGTCATGAGACTGTACATTCCGCGGAAGTGGGGGGGTCGAGGCTTTTTGAATGCCAAGAACCTCCACAACCGTGAAGTGTGCAGTCAGAGAGATTACTTTCTACAGAACGGGTGTGACATTCATTGCGATGTCGTGATGGTTGACAAGGGCCTGACACCTCTTTCCTTGGCTAACGAGAACTGGCGTAAACCAAAGGTGCTAGGTACTGAAGACCGTAGGGACGTATGGAAGAGTAAGGAGCTACACGGGCGGTTCTACCGGGTCGTAACAGGACCCGACGTAGACCTGCTCGCTTCGGTGAACTGGCTGCGTTTTGGGGACCTCTTTGGGGAAACTGAAGGTTTTGCCTGTGCAATTGCAGATGAGGTTATCAAGACGAACAACTATCGGAAATACATCATGAAGGACGGTACGGTCGACATTTGTCGAGCATGCCACCGTCCTGGTGAATCACTTCGCCATATTATTTCCGGTTGTTCGTATCTTGCTAACACCGAGTACTTGCATAGGCACAATCAAGTAGCCAGGATCATCCACCAGCAACTTGCTCTTCAATATGGCCTTATTGAGTTTGAAGTACCGTACTATAAGTACACACCAGTGCCAGTTCTTGAGAATGGTCTTGCATTGCTCTACTGGGACCGATCAATCATCACGGACAGGACTATTGTTGCCAATAGGCCCGATATCGTGTTGGTTGATCGGACCCAGCGTCGGGCAGTGCTCGTCGATATCGCCGTCCCGCATGACGAAAATCTCGTGAAGGCAGAGAAGGACAAACTTAGTAAATACCTTGATCTGTCCTTCGAGATAACCGCCATGTGGGACGTAGACTCGACGATCATTGTCCCGGTGGTCGTTTCGGCAAACGGATTAATAGCGAAGAGTCTCGATCAACATCTCAAGAGACTCTCGTTAGATTGTTGGATCAAGAGTCAGATTCAGAAGGCTGTTATCCTCGACACGTGCCGTATTGTTAGGAGGTTTCTTAGCCTGTAGCCTCCACCGCCGGTAGTTTGGGTCCTACTCCCCTACTGGTGGGTCACTATTTTTTATATTTTTAAATGTATTTGTTTTTTTTTATAAATGTATTTAAAAATGTATAAAATAAGAATGTAAAGGAATAAACGAAATATTAATAATAATTGATATAGCCATTCCAAACACTCACAACCTACAAAAAACAATAGCGGAAAAAATACATAAATATACTGACTTGCAGGATGAAATTTCAAGAATATGGAAACAAGAAAAAGTTTACATTGTACCGATTGTACTATCCTCCACTGGCGTCATCCCTAACCATTTACACCATAGCCTGAACCTCATTAACCTTAAACCTAATATTTACACACAACTCCAAAAAGCCGCCATACTAAATACCTGCAGAATTGTTAGGAAGTTCTTGCAAATAGATGTCAATGAAGCTGAGACAACAACACATGCTTAATTTATAATTGTGTCATTTACTTGATCTAGGTCCGTAAATGACACTCATTACCAGCATAACCTGAGAAAAAATACATAAAAAACAAAAATAATAATAATAAATTTATTTCGTAATAATAATTGTATAATAAAATTTTACATAGAATCTTAATTTTAATTGTGCGCTATTAAATTATAGTTAGTGCATTAGTAGCTTAAGTATGTAGGTATAATAATACATACCTATTTACATATATATGTATCTAGATGTTTTATAAATAGGTAGTCTTATAAACGTAATTTGCACCTGAACTATATAGGTAGTCCTGTATTTCAGGCGCCAATTGCAGCTAAGTAAATTATATAACATTACACAAAAACAATTACGTAACATTATATGATTAGGTTATTCATAAAATTATACAATAAGAGCTAGTACAATACCAAAGTGGCTCAATATTGATAACTATATTAGATATTCAAATATTGGATGGAAACAGGCGTTACTTGGCGAAAATCCATGATTTTTTTTTTAAGAAAAACTTTTTAAATTTATAATAGCATTAATTTTTCGCAGAATTAAAAAGACAACAAAACGTCGACAATTGTTTCGCCTCTAAACGAGGCATTATCAAGACTGTCTCAGAGAGAACAGCAAAATTCGTGGTTGGAACGTGTTTGCTTATAAGTAAACGTGTGCAAATTTCATTATCGCGATGTAGGATTCTTTACAATAACTAATGTGGGTAGAAACCTCAGATCATGCTAACCAAGTTCCAAAAATAGGTATTCACCAATACATGACCTTATCTGTTTGATTTAATTCCTGTCTTTTGATAAGATGCGTAGAAAAGCCAAATGACACACACAAACCAACAACAATTAATGTGTCTGTCTGTTCGTAAACAGATTAAATAAGGGAGATGTGTGAAAATCTATTTGTTCGTTGAGTAAGGTGTCCGCGTCTCTTCTAACTATTTCTAGCCTTTCCCAAACACTTAACTTGAACCCTTTCTCACATAAACGTAAAACTTTAAAAGTGTTACTATTGTTCAAGGAATGACCAGTGTCAAGAAGATGCTTCGCGAAGAGGGATTTCTCAGGACAACCATTGCGGGACGCCGCTCTATGTTCCTTATATCTAATCTCGAAGGACCTGCCAGTCTGTCCCACATACTTCAAACCACATTCATCACAACTCAACAAATAAACACCTGATCTGCGTGAGACCGACACCGAATCCTTGCCATTACATAGCGCCCTCAAGGTGTTCTGAGTTCTAAAAGCCAAAGTCAAAGAATTTTGCTGTTCTCTCTGAGACAGTCTTGATAATGCCTCGTTTAGAGGCGAAACAATTGTCGACGTTTTGTTGTCTTTTTAATTCTGCGAAAAATTAATGCCATTATAAATTTAAAAAGTTTTTCTTAAAACATTTTACTTACCATTGCTTTATATTAGATATGTCTTAATTATTCAACTTATCACTATTTATTTTAATACAGATATTAACTCCTCTGTGTCATCGTAGGACATCCCTTGGAGGGCATTCTTTAGTACTTGCTTACAACGAGAATAATTAAGAGGATAAATATTTGCTGTAGCGTTTATCCTATTGTACAGAAGCGGTCCTAAGAACAAGTAAAATTTGCCTGTGTATTCGCGTTTTATCGCAGTTCTTTCAGTGCAAACAATATATTTCCGTCTTTTGTAAGAAACTTGAGTGCTGTAGGGAAGTGATGCGTGCTGTTTTAGTACTGTACTGAGTATGAACAGCTGACGGACTGTTAATACTTCACAAGATTTGTATAGGAGGTTAGTGGGAAATAGGAAAGGGCGGAACGTTGATACCTTAAGGATTGCCCTCTGAGCTCGCTCGACGGGTAAAAGCAAGGTATTGCCTGCTCCTCACATAAATACACATATTCATACAAAATTTCATCTTTCTAGCACTAACCGTTTGGGAGGAAAGCCGAGGACGGACGGACGGATATGACGAAACTATAAGGGTTCCGAGATTTTTACTACGGAACCTTAAAAAGTAACAGACTCCCGCAGTTCCACTCGTATGGATTAGATTACTCGCTTTGTTCATTTCACGATAACAGGCTCACCTCCTTTTACCGTTTCTGAACATTGAGACACTTACTGAGATATTCTTGCTAGAACATCAACCATCTGTGAGCAGGTGCACCGAGTGTAGGTCAGAGTAACTTGGCCCTGGAGATGTTATTAGCTTTACAACCGACTTTCAAAAAAGAAGGGATTTGACTGTAAGATTTTTTTATGTTTGGTACCTCATATCTTTCGACCTCATCCACCGAGCCTTTTTTCCAACGTAGTTGAGGTCGGCTTTCCAGTCTAACTGTGATCTGGCTGAACGACTGCCATCTGACCTCCACAACCCATGGGCGATATTGAAGTTATGTAGTTAGACCGGTCGGATTTTTGATTTAGGGCTCTCAACTACCCGTAACGACTGCCATAGATGTTTGTATGACAACCGGGACTGACGGCTTAACGTGGTCTCCGAGGCACGGAGGGGTCTCAATGTTTTAAGAAATGGTCAGCCATCCCAAGACTGGCCTGAATCGATGTTGCTTAACCTTTGCAATGTCTTAACATTGTCGGTTACCGCTAGACCACGAGCCCCTCTAGATCTTTCGACCAAGTGAACCAATTTCGATTTTTTTTTTAAATGAATGCTATTTATTTATATATACTATTTCCCGAGTATGGTCCCATTTAATTTGGTCCCATTCCGACAATTATTTGTTCCATTTCGGTAATTTGAAGTCGGTTGTTGTGTCAATTTTTGACGTGTATGCTTACATTCAATTCGTTATGTCTGTATTTAGAGTAGATATTTTCTAGCAGCTCCCCACACAGGTGAATCTTATACATAATTCAAAGGTAATTTACCGCGATAGTTAAGTATGCAAATCGTATCTCAGTTCCAATGGAGCGCGTGAGAAACTAAACTTGTTTTCCTAATTGTTTCATTGTAAGATCAACATGAACACAATTCAACTAGAGAAAAATGCCAAAAATATCCGTGCTCATGATGCGAGATTTGCTCTTTGATTATAATTATTTTTCTACATTCTTTGTCCCTGTATCTTTTTTGATACTTGTTATCGATTTGATCAATCAAATTACTGTTTTTGATACTGTTTTTTTTTGTATATTTTACAGACGTACTCACCGTTTTATGACCAATTGGAAACTTTCATACTTATAATAGTGAGATGTGATGTGATATTATTTTTCAAGTCACGAAGCAGAGTGTCTAACTTTTTAAGTTCAGTCACGAGATGATACAATATAGGTGAATGGATCCTATCCATTCACCTATATTGTATTATCACCTATATTGGATGTCTGGAGGTATCTTATTTTAGTTATTTTATTATCTGTCTACCAAATGAGAAGTTTAAAAAGTATAGGACTTATGGCGACCATAATCGGCGAACATGCATGAATAAGTACATTAATGAAAGTTGAGGAAGCGAAAGAAGTATGCCAGGATCGTAGCAAGTGGAAATCCGTAGTCTCTACCTACCCCACTGGGAAAGAGCCGTGAATTTATGTATGTATGTCTACCAAGGAACACAATATATAACATTTCACTTCAGATTAAATTCAAATCAGGTTCCAAAACAATTTAACTTTTATCTGTCGAACTTCTTGTTAAGTAGTATCGCATGTTTGTATTTTGTTGTCAAGCCATTATTAGAATAGGTAATGGGCCCTCACTAACATAATAGGATCTTTTGGAGGTAGAACCATACCATAAGACTGCCTCGGTGGCGCAGTGGTATGAGTATGAGACTGCCGGCCCTGAGGTCCCAGGTTCGATTCCGGGTCAAATCAAATTATTTGTGTGATCCACTAATGTTTGTTTCGGAGTATGCTTGGATGTTTTCTATGTAGAATATGTATGTATTTAGAAATATATAAGTATGTTTATCAGTCGCCCCATAGCACAAGCTTATATTAGCTTAATTTGGGCTAGATGACATTGTGTGAAAAATATTTATTTATAATGAACCTAATCTCCAACTACCGGACCGATGTTCATACCTACTCGTACAATCCCTAACAATCCGTTTTTTGTGGCGCTTTTTAAAGAAACAAAATAAATGAGCAATAAAAGGCAATGTTACAAATTCATTGTAATATCCTACAAATAAAGAAATCAACATTTAAACATCCACTGGCTTCCACTGGCAATTATAAATAGTCCGATAATCAAATATGCCTTTTATTTATTACAATAGAAAATCGGTTTCACCCGTGCTTAATAAAAAGCTTAGAAAATATGAGGCATGATTACTGTAATTTGTGTGAAAGGTCACTGAGTTACAACAGGCCTATAACACGCATAAAGTAAGCGCCTCTATAATATCGATTACTGCACTAAGCATGGCAGTGTCGACTAAAGCCGATCGACATACTTAACCAATGACATAGCTGTAATTCTCGGTCACATGACCTAATTAATACAGTTTTGAAATTTTCTGCGCTATAATTGGTAGTCGAGGCTGGATTTACTAGCCCTGTTGAAGTATTTGTTGCCAAAAGTCTCCACCCTCTAACTTTACGTGTGTTGAATTTTTAAAAAGAAGAACAGCTGGAAATAGACCCTTTTTAATTCCATTGGCGTGAGGAGTAAATTAATTTCTGTGTTATTGTTTTCTTAATACTGAACAAGTGGTTAGTTATGTCGGAAATGAGAATTGGCATATTTCTCATTTTAAATCTCGTTTATCACAATTTCGAGTAATTTTATTCTATTTCAAAATTCAATGACGTGATTATAATGTTTGTATATTTAAGATTTCGGAGACATCTACACACATATCATGCCTATATCCCCGAAGGGGTAGGCAGAGGTGCATTTCACACCCACTATTTACCAGTATTTTTAGTCCCACGTAATAGGGGGCAAGCCTATTGCCGTCACCGGGCACATTTATAATGGGTAATGTCCAAAATGGACGAATGATTTTAATATATAGTAGCAGCTATAATTATTGTAATTGTGAAAGAAATTTGAAACCCATTGCCTTGCGATGAAATGTTGATGAAAGGTAACAAAATCTTACGTGCCAGCCGCTACGGTACAGCCAATTAAAGTCCTGGGCGTCTCAGACTATTTATTCGGATAGGTTATTGTACCTACTTATAAAAAAACTGATGGTGATAATAGGCTTGTGTCCACTCAGAATAAATCGGATTGATGTATGTTTCTTATGACTATTTCCAATGAATAGATAATAAAAAGTAATATAAATTGGTACACACAATAAAGATTACTATGATTTTTAGAAAATAAGTTTGGAAAAAAATTAGGCATTCAGTCACGTGACATCAAACACCAATCAGAAAATATGACGTCACAGCTTGCACTCTGACCACAGAGTAAGTATGTATGAACTCTGACTGCTTGTGTAAAGTTGTGTCTGTGATATTGTGTAATTTAATTGTTCGTACATTTTCTTACAAATACAACAGATTTCCTCAGTAAAAGTTCCTCAAACGAAATATCAATATAAATCGACATGGAGATAGGATTTACCAAGGCAAATAGCAGTAATATGCCCAAAATCGACACTAATCGAATACGTACTAATCGAATCGTACTATTACATTCAGACTCTACACAGTACTTGTAATAGTTGTAAGAAGACGGATTCATATTTCCAAAATCCAAAAGATTATAATCACTACGTTTTAATCAAGGAAAACCGAGGAACAATAACATTGTCAAACACATTTTGATTTATTTCCCAACCTGTGACGTCACCCAAGGCGCCATGACAGATTGGAGCGTTTTCGTTACAAATTTAAATACATTTTTTAAATCGCAAAAAATACTATGTAAATGATTGTTTTAAATCAAAATAATACATCTTTGTGATTATATAGATTCAAAACTACAGAATTAATCAATTTTTGAAATTTGCGACACAAGCTTATTGTAGTCCAAAGAAGCATAGATCAGATGTTTAGGTTTGAATTTTCACACGTTATTTTAATGTTAACCGTACTTTTCTATACAAACTTTTAAGTAAGTATTAGGTAGTTGAGATCGCATTAGTTGTAGCAAGAATCGAGTAGGCTTTTAAAAGGAACATACCTACATAATAGTATCTAATTCAATACAGCTTCCGTAAACTTCACAAAATAATGACGAGAAAGTTAAAAGACAACTACAAGCGTAAAATAAAGCGTGATCAGAACAATGGTACGCCAAAGAAAAACTGTAGCCAACGTCCTTGTAAAATCACAAGACGCACTAGAAATAGCAATTTAAAACAGGAGGGATTTTACACGTTCAAAAATATGATGAGCCGTTTCTTAAAATTACATTCAGAAACTGTTCCTCGCAAGAAAACTGCGCAAGTTGAGAATCGTGTTGAATGTGGCAAGTCTAGAAAATAATCTTCACCTATCAAAGTGTCTCAAGGTATCGCCGCTACGAAATGGTCCTGCAAATCTACCTTTTCCGTGATAATGAAGGACCCGTTTGCGAAATTTTAGTTTGTATAAGATTTAGAATTTAATTAAATTATATCTTAAATGTTTTGTTTAGACCCTTTTCAACCGACTTAAGTAAGAGGTTCTCAATTCGACTGTATGTTTTTTTATGTTTGTTATCTGGACTGGGAGAAACGATTTTGAACATTTTTTTTAAAGTTGTCCATTTACATTTCAATTCCTTGGTAAATTTCGACAATTGTTTGGTCCCATTTCGATAATTTGAAGTCGGTTGTTGTGTCAATTTTTGACATGTATTTTTAGTTCGTATAAGATGTAGAATTTAATTAAATTATATCTTAAATGTTTTGCTCTGACTTGCTTGATGCTGATTTGCTTAGACCCTTTTTAAATACATCTATTACGTTTTCACAAAAACCTTCGTCGAGAACCACTTTATCCATTGGTGAAAACCGCATCAAAATCCGTTGCGTATTTTAAAAGATCTAAGCATACATACGGGACGAGCGACTTTGTTTTACAATACCTATGTATAGTGATGATTCGCATAAACTATAGACTTAGGCTGGGCTTGAACCAGAGATTGTTCCCTTTCCAAAAGTTCTCTAAAAGACAATAGTCGTTGGTTCAAGCCCAGCCCAAAACTTGAATATAATATCTCAACTGAGATCCTTAAGTCATGATTTATTCCCGTCCGTAAATCACAAGGTAACCTTTACAGAAAATCTTTTCCATATTATTTATCTATAAAACATGTTAGACAAAAACCAATGTCATCTGCAGAACTCGAACCTGCATTTCCCCAGAAATAGTAGAAGGAAACTCATTGCTTTCAAATCCAAACATTTTTACATAGATTTATTCACGGAATCCAGCATTAAAAAATCCCCTATTCAACAGTATTTCAATATCACTGCTTGCGGTTAAAATATTACTGGTACAATAGACAACATCGAGCGAGGCTGAAGCGAGAAGCGACGACCATGTTTTATTCTTTTTGCAGTTTACCTCTGGAAGCAAAGGAATATCGGTGCCGAACAAACGATTTGTTTTGAGTTCATGAAATATTAATCCTTAGCAGTGTAGGTACATCGGAACACAGACGAATTTATGTTAATATAGAGCCCTATTTAATACACTGTAGTCTTACTTACGCAACATCTTATGTAATCTCCGCTAAAAGATAATAGTATGCAGTTGCTTACTGATTATTACAATTTTATGCGTAGATTAGACTTAATATTATGGAGGTAATGTTATGGACATTATGTCCATTTATGTTGTTTTTTTATTTCCGAGACGCCCAGGACTTTAATTGGGCTGTGCCACAGCGGCTGGCACGTAAGATTTTGTTGACTTTCATCAACATTTCATAGCAAGGCTTCAAATTCATTTTTCAATATTTTAATATAGCTGGTTGTTTATTAAATTAATTCGGCAAATTTGGTCATAACCCACTTTCTAGAGGGCCCGGTGACGATAGGCTTGCTCCCGATTACCTGGGACTAAACCTACTGGCGAATTATGGGTGTGTAATGCGCCTCTGCCTACCCCTTCAGGGATATAGGCGTGATAGTGTAGTAAAATACTTGTTTAATAAATATGTAAAGTGAACAACAACCTTTGATAATGCTATAAAGCGAAACCGGTCAGGTTAAATCCTGTAAATTAAATAAAAGTGAAACGGTGTACAAGTTTCACCAAGTGCCGACAATCGAAACCATCAACTATATTTAAACTCTTACGTTGAGAGAATTCCCTGATATGACCGCTTTGAGAGGAAGATGTTCTCAATATTTTTTTATTTATTATTCTGAACAATATTTTACGTTGTGTCGAATATTTACCTACATTATTTCGTTCATTAATGGACGATAAGGCAGTGATTTAATATAAAAAACCTGTCATTTTTTTTTAAATAAGTCCTTTTTTGCTTAAGGAAGAATTATTATACCAACCTACCTAATTACGTCTACCTATTTAGTATTTATTTAAACTTAAATTATCAGAGATTTATCATTATATTTCATTAATGAACTTGGTATCCGATAGATTCAAGTTTAAAGTGTAACGACCCGGTAAGCTTTAACCACAAGGTTACCACAGAGTTGTTGGATAACAAATCATTATCACTGTGAATATACCGACTTAATGGTAATTTTATTGCTACCGTCTTAAATAAACACAGTATAAAATTAAGACCTGATGCAGAAGAAATAAATATGACAATTATTACAATAGGACAATTAACACAACGCGATCTAGTCTCAAACTAAACAGAGCTTGTTATATGAGTACTAGATAAACTGATTTAAATAAGCATAATCACGCCTATATCCCCTAAAGGATAGGCAGAGGTGCATTACACACCTGTTTGTTCGTTGGTCCCACGTAAAAAGGGCATACCGTGCTCTATAATTAGGCTTAGATCGAAAATACCTAGATTACCGATCAGTGCTTTAAAAACGGTACCACTTCACCTCGGTCATTGCACACCTGCGCGCTTTAACCGCGCCGTACTAAGTTCCTATTCCGCTTGCTGACACTCGAGGGATGCGACAACGGCGCTGTACATTGATGCTTTTGCATTAATTATTACTAATTATTTCTATGTCAACCGTCAATGTACAATCTTGTTTATTTTATAGATGGTATTTGTAATAATTACCTATATAGTATTCGAGTGGCAAGATTCCGCGTTGTATTTGTACTGAATCCAATATCTATAGTATTTTTGATCTAAGATACTCGTAATTAGGTACAATATAATCGGCATAACATAATATAAAACGAAGTCTCTTCCGTTCCCTATGTAGGTATGCTACGGATTTTGATGCAGTTCTCACCAACGGATAGAGTGGTTTTCGAGGAAGGTTTTAGTGTATAGACTGCTTCGGTGGCGTGGTCTATTAGTACATCGGCTTTCGACTCCGAAGTCTCGGGTTCGATTCCCGGGTCAAATCAAATATTTGTGTGATCCACAAATGTTTGTTTCGGAGTTGGGGTGTTATCTATGTATATTATGTATGTATTTAGAAGTATTTAAGTATGTTTATCAGTTGTCTCGATCCCATAGCACAAGCTTATAGCTTAGTTTGGGCTAGATGACGTTGTGTGAGAATGTAAAAAGAAAATTAGAAAGCGGGCGAAGCCAGAGGCGTCCTCTAGTACAACATAAAATTAACTAGCATTCTTTATGCGAACCTGACTTCCAATGGCCATGATCATGAACAATAATGCCCACTAAACGTCCACGGTGCTTCTCCTTCACCACAATTTTTTTACCAATTTTTTTTTTTTTAACTTTTGCACAGTTATTGTACAATGGCGGACTTAATGCCCCAGGCATTATCTTCCAGTCAACCTGTGGGTGATGCAGATAGAGCTAGTAGTAGGTGCATAGCGGTAGTGTTGAAAAAAAAAATTTGGTGTAAAAGTAAAAAAACAAAACAAAAATTATTCATAAATATGAAGGCCATATACTTAAATTCTAATAACTACTTAAATAGTCAATAATTTTAATATATATATAAACGTATATAAACCTACATATAAAGCCAGAATATATATATATATACTATGTTACCTGATAGATATACACAATAATAATTATGAGCTACGAGCTAACAAATACTTGTATTTAGTATTTGGTAAATGTATTTAACTTATAATAAGGTGAAACCATTTTAGTATTATCTGTGTGATAATACTAAAATGGTTTTACTTTTAACAACACACCTCCCCAGTAAGCAAAAAAAATATATTAAAAAAATCTCCGTGATGTTATACGAGTCTTATAATAAGAAGATTAAGGCCGCTTATTCACTAGAGCGATAGTAAACCACGCCCACCAATTTATTTAGTAAATTTTAGTTTAAATAAATAAATATATAGTTCTTTTTTTTATTCTTTATTGTAGGTACATTAAAAATATATACACAAGTTGGTAATTATTAAAAACAATATGCAAAAAGGCGTGCGTCAAAAAGATGACTTTTCTGCCAGCAGACCTTAGAGGTTTAGAGGATAAATATGATTGTTGTAGAGAGAAGCAGTGTGTTCAAGAAGTATGAAATATATATAGAGTTGTAAATATAATCTAAATAATAGAACATAGTCTTTGTCCTTCTTACTTGCCACAGCGTAGTTATTTACTAGGTATTCTCTATTCTGTACTTACTACAGCCCACTCCACTAGTGAGAAAACTTGGAATCAACAATAAGTGATTTAAAATAACACGGGCTCGGGCACGGCAAACAACAAAAGGTCCCGATAACGAACTCCCGTTTTGAATGATTTTTTAAGTAATTACGTAAAAATAATCTTACATTTAAACGTAATATTTTTATTGATTGTGTATTGATGTTTTTTGTTGTGTTTTGTCATAAAAATAAAAATTACAGAATTAAAAAAGTATGTATTTTACCCTTTCCTTCCTATCTTTTTTTCCAAATGATATTTAATAGATCTCATTGAACATTTTTTGTCTGCTAAACCCTCATCTTTTAATTGATACTAGTTTCATTAATGGCCGCTGATAGGACAGGATGCCCATTGTCCTTTACTTGATACATTTATGATATTATTTAACCTGTAAATGTTAACTCATATTTGTTTTAATTCTTAAATTAACACACATATTTTTATGCTTTGTAATGTGTTTTTATGGGAATGGGAAACTGGGAAACTTAAACACTTAACCTTTACCTATTTGGTAACATAATTTTTGTATAGTCCAGTCGATGGCAACCTTAATTTTAACTATGTGACGTTGTAATATTATCTCGTGCGTCAAATATTGTCAGTTCGCATTAGTGCCTCAGTGCCTTAACAAACAGACTGGTTTACAACGTATAAAATGCGGTGAATCACATCAATCCGAGCCAGTCCGCGAATAACCTTTGAGAATGTACGACAAGTTTCCGAATCAAAATCTGAGTGAGTTATAATTTAGTGTAGTTTATTTAATTAGATACAATTGGTATTGTCACAGATAAAGAATACTATACTACTCGTAGAATGTATGGTATGTTGAATCCCACAAATAGAGGCGAACGCGACTCTGTTAGTTTGTGTTGGTGGATGTGTGTGTGGATACAAAAACCATTAAATTCGTTGGTATTAAACTTTAATACAATATAAATACAGGTCATCATAATAATACTCACTCCTTTGTATCCCAGAAATATGTAGGAATTGAGAATGAGTAAATTATTATACGCAAGTGGTGCCCAGGAAGACCGAGTCCAAATGTTCGATTTGTAGTTGGTTGTATCCCAAAGGATACAACGCCAATGCCACAGCCATAAACAATTCTATAATCATATAGTTTTTTCAGTTATTTGTTTATTAAATGACTTCAAAAAAGAGCTTTCTCAATTCGAGTGTATATTTTTTTTAAGTTTGTTCGCGGATAACTTCGCCGTTTATGAAGCGATTTTAATACTTGTTTTTTGTCGGAAAGGGGATATTTCCAAGGTGGTCCCATTATACGAAAACTAGGATCTGATGATCAGATCCCGGAGAAATCAAGTGCGTTTGTTAATTTTTTCATTAGATATTATAAAGGACTACCATTTAATGAATGTTTTGTGTCGATCTGATGAGAGATCCGAAAGCCAGTCGAGGGAACTCATCAACGACTTACAGCAGTTACGTTGTGTTTGGGGTTGATTAATTTGTATTGAAGAGTACTTTACATAACATAAATGTGGTTTTCTAGTTTACGGACGAAGTCGGTATTTTTATTTCAAAATTATTTTGCTATATGAAAGAAGATTAAGGTAGAGCATAGACTAAGAAAAAGGGTTATTCTTTCTTCTATGTAGTAGAGGTAGAGTAGTCAGTGTGGTAATATCTACTCCAAATGAGTTCCTTCCTTAAAAAACAAACGCGCTTATTCTCAGGTATATTATTGTAGTACGTGTTTTTTTTTATTTATATAATTTTAGGTTATAACGGTTTTTAACAATCTTTGAAATTTTGAAAAATAATTACGGTTTTTAAAGATTAAACTAAACATAAGTATCTCTGAAAACTAAATTGGTACCTATTAATTTTTTTAACCTAAACCGTTAGACGCTTAGAATAGGTATCTACTATATACCAGGCGTATGTCACTCGTCTAACAACCGCAAAAAATACGTGACGTCAGTCAGCAACAACTTGAAGTTGTAAATCAGTAAGGGTTGTCTCTTGTTTGTGACACGTCATTGACCATAGAGTTGATATTGAGGCATTAGCGTCATAATTATTGGTCAAATTACGCTGGTATATATTTTACTTTACTGGACAACCCTAACTTTCGAATGATGTTCTCTGTAGACAAAAGAATGTGTTTTAATAAACGTCGGAGTGCAAGTTCTGTATGTAAGTACTATTTCCCTATTCTCTCCACTTTTTTTTTTTTTTTTTATCCAAGTAATACGATAAAGGCTTACAAATCCCTTGAGATTGCTTGAGATATGCTATGTGAGGTTACTTGAAAGGTTTATTCTTAATGTGCCTACATCAAACCTTTATTTTCTAATGGGAACCCTATAGACGGCGCTGTCCGTTCGTCCGTCTGTCTAGCGCTGTATCTCATGAACCGTTATAGTTAGAAACTTGACATTTTTTTTGCCTCTTTAACAATAAATACTAAAAAACAGAATATAATAAATATTTAATGGGGTTCCCATACAACAAACTTGAGTTTTTTTGCCGTTTGGCACCCTTTGTGCGCGAGTCCGACCCCTCTTTGCCGGTTTATTTTATCGTATGGTTCGTGATCCACTTGGTACTATTCACTCCACTTTACTGGATCTCAACAGGCCCAGCACTGCCACTTCTTTACGCCTCCCCTTAGAAGTCAAGAATCCAAATAAAAAAAAAAAAAAAAAGTTTTTTAATTTCTCTTTTTAATACACATCGCGATACTTCGTAATCTATTTCGACACTAGACAATTATTGCTGTTATTAAATATTTTCTTTATATTCTAGCGAAATTTGCTGTGTAATTGCATCATTCTTTTTTCTAATAATACAGTTTACCTTGAACACGTTATGTCCCGTAATCACGTAATCCTGATAAAAAATCAGATACAGTACAGGAAGGTCTTGTGCATATTATTAATTTATACTTTTTGTCAGGAATTAACGCGAACATAGCGTAAGTAGATAAGTAGAAGTACTTACAGTTCGCGGGGATAAGCTGAACTCTACTTTTCGTGGTCACTCACACAAATTTTGCATTTGTGTGAGTGACCACGAAAAGTAGAGTAAAAACTCAATGTGTAGCTGTGTGTACTACACATGTGTGTGTAAAAGAGGTCACATATCCGTTCACGTACACTGCACTCACACAAAAGCAAAGCTCAGCTTAGCCCTCGCTGTGTGATTAAGGCCTGGGCGAAATATAAACATAGGTACTTATTTGTGTGTGAGTTTGTATGTGTGTTTGTGTGTGTGTGTGTGTGTGTGTGTGTGTTGGCTTATATTTACCTATGTGATGAATGAGTAAGCCATGTTTGCGTGAATTTCCCTAAGCAATGAATTACAATAGATATAGATAATGAAACTTGAAAGTAAACAAATTACTAATATTTGTCCGTCACAAAGTCAAATCAGAATAAATAAAAATTATGCAAACAGAATGACAGCACAAATTCAGTCCAATTTGTGATTTTGTCAAAACAATTGACTACCGCAGTGCGGTGGGCGCGAAATAATTCGACCACCCTTAAATTGGGGTAGAATCTTACTGGAGGTGTTAATAAGTAACATTATACTCCCCCTTTTCTTGCCCCCTTTATGGTAATTTACTGTGAACTGTAAAAGAAAAAAATATATATATTTTATTTGAAGCGTGTGCATAATAAGAAATGTACTGTGCATATACCATGCGTACTTAATAAAGCTGCTAAAGATGGTTGAACACGTCCATATTTCAGGCCTTTAGTATGTACCTATTGGATAGTTCGTTTATCGAGGCAGGCTATGTGATATGAGCAGAAGTGAAAAATCGTGTAAAATGGGAAAATAAATAAGTTAAGGTTATTCCTTTTGACAATGTTCGTTACGTGCGGTCTACTTAGCACCACGATATTAGTTTCAGTAATTCGAATGAATCCATATAATAAGCACGAATTTGTGTTATACGTATAAAGCCACCGATTGTAAAAACTAAAACCGTTAGATTGTAATCACACTAACATGATTCATAGAATAAATGTAATTACTGACGATTGGAAAAGAGTGACCTTGAGTTTTTAATGCCAGGATCTTCTTAAAAAAAAATTGTGCCTTCTTGGTTTTGTGATTAAATATCTAAATAATTATGAAACAACTGAACCACTCCCCTTCTTTCCTTTACTTGTACACAGGATATTGGCAAGTGTACAGAAAACCACCTGTGCAATATTTTCTCCTTTTCGCCCAGCAGATGAACCTTAATAAATGTAGACTCTCGAAGGGCTATCAAGCCCTTCGAGAACTCTTCGACTACAATCGATCAATTCAACCAATGAAAACAGAAAAACCTTCAAAAATGTGTTAATTTGGACATTTGACCAAAATTTTCTGAGGTTACCATTGGTTGAATGCCATCAGACAGACACATATCACGCCTAAATCCCCGAAGGAGTAGGCAGATGTACATTACACACCCACACATTGTAGGGGGAGTGAAATAGGGAGCAAACCTACTGGCCGTTACCGGCCACTATAGAAAATCTAAGCACTCTGTAATTCAAACCAAAATTCTAAAGGCCAGGACAGTTATTACATACCACTTCATAGAATCTTTGTAGTCCAAGTATGCCATCAGTTTCCACTAAAACCTATGAGCATATTCCAGAGCATGGGCTCTTAAGGCAGGTGCTTATATCAGGTTGATATAAAGGCATGGTTCCCAACCGGTTTTATATTATGTTTACGTTATACAGAGGGAATGTGGAAAGTTCATTGACACAAAAATACTCGTTACGCAAAACCAAGTCTTCGATATAAACACTGAATAAATTAATTGAGCTGTAGCAAGCCGAAGGCGAGCGAAGCTCCTATATTACTAAACTCGAGGGTTTTCACTTGATCGAATACTCCTCCTGAACGGCTGAACCGATCTTCCATGGTTCCATGGTTCCTTTGCATGGTGGCAGTGACCATCCTCGTGAGTGCATATATCTGAAATCAGAAACATCGAAGTGACCAGTGACCACGGAGGAATAATCACCGAAAATGCCCTTGACATCGACGAAAAAGTTCTTTAACATTTAGCTAGAAATTCCAAAATTGGCACGCGCGTGCAAGACATGCAGCCGGTAGGTTCGGAAAAACGATTTTCGAAATCGGATGCACCATCGAGGAATAATCACCGAAAAACCAGATGATTAACTGGTGCCATGGAAACACGTGCGTCAACAATGAAAATAGATTTTTTTTTCATTCGGTAATTAATTTAAGTGTTCGATTCTGATTCTGATATGTAATAAAAACATTTGCGCCGCTCAACATTTGCAATTAGCAGCATGCATTGTATACCTAGTTAAATCTAATATTAATAGCCAGGATTGATGTCACAAAACAAAGATGGTATCTACTATTTAGTGTTCATGTTATGTAGGTATGTACATAATTACATAACAAACCTAGTCGTATCTACATCATAATCTCCGCAGTCCGAGTGTACGTCAACGTCAACTGACAAGATAAATATTTGAATAACTTGTTACTATTTAAACGTGAAGAAGGAGTTCGATTTTTGCTGAGCGCGTGGCTGGTTGCTTTTTAGGTTACCTCTGGGGCGCTCCACAAAAATCGGGTTCCCAGGCGCTCAATTGCAATACCGAACAACATTTCTTTGTCCCGCACCGTGAACTAATTAAGTAATTAGTTCTTCTGTGAGGGAAATATCAAGCATTACCTTAACATTGGCGAAATCATCGACGAACATAGATGGAGCCACGTTTTTAATAAAAGAAGATGAAGCGTGAAGATATTACTTATTACATTATACTAGAATATACTTTTGACATTATACGTTTATACTTATATATACCTATGCTGGAAAGCCGACCCCAACTAAATTGGGAAAAGGCTCGGTGAATGATTTTTTTTTATTTTTTAATATTTAGGTCGACAAATTGACGCCACCCGCCTGATGGTAAGCTGAGGCGACGGCTGGAAATTGAGGTCGACTCTCACAGTACACAGGAATACTATAGAGAGTAGCCCTCAACTTGACGACCCAGTAATGTGCCTCTTCACGCTTCGCTTAAAGAACCCAGGGTTATATGTTGGAGGAAACACGTGCGCAGGCAGGGCGTTCCAAGCCACCATCGTTCGGCAGAGAAACGAACGTTTAAAACGCTCGGTTCTCGCGAAGACGGTTTCCACGGTATGAGAGTGACATCTCTGCCCGGCACGCGTTGTTCGGGATCGGAAGGGAGAGGGTGGGATCATGTTGCAGAGCTCTTCAGAACACTCAGCGTGGTAAACACGGTAGATCGCGGCCAAGGAAGCAATTGTTCGGCGTTGGGCTAGCGGCTCAAGGCGTCTATAATGCGACCAGCGCGTCGCTGCATAGCGTCGAGTGCGTCCAGCAAATACTTCGCGGAGCCGTCAGAGGCAGCCGCAGAGGTGAGAGCAGTATTCAACGCAGGGTCTAATCTGCGTTTTGTACAGCAGACACCTCTGAATCGCTTTACCTTGTTCAGTATTCCTAGTTTCCGCGAAGCTAGCCCAATACATCTCTCAATGTATTTTGTGTTATTGAGCTCTCGACGAACGTCTATGCCAAGGATGTCTAGATTGTCCTTCATTGGTAATATTGCATTCTGAAGAGTGGGCAGGGGAAGGAAAGGGGATTTTTTCGCTGTGCACACGCCTGTGTTTTGTGGGCATTGAACTCGACCAAGTTCTCGGCACCCCATTGGGAGATACTGTCGAGGTTTCGGTCGAGATCAGCCACGAGCTGTCGTCTCTCCTCCTCTATCACAGATCGCCCCGCCGTCGGACGAACCGAGTAACTCCCGTGAAATGTGCTGTCATCTTCATAGCAATGAATGTTCCCGAGGGAAAGCATATCATTGATATGCAGAAGAAAGAGAGTTGGTGACAGTACGGACCCCTGCGGTACCCCGGCATTCACTTGCAAGAAGCGAGAAGCCTGGCCACCGCAGAGGACCCGCACTCGGCGCTCGTTTAGAAAACTGGCAATCCAGCTGCACAGTTGAGGAGGTAGACCATATGCCGGAAGCTTAGAAAGGAGCGAAGCATGCCAGACCCTGTCGAAAGCTTTGGCGATGTCCAGGCTAATAGCCAAGGACTCGCCGAACTTTTCCATAGCCTCACCCCATACATGCCTGACGAATGCCAGGAGGTCACCCGATGACTTATATATACACCTATTTTCCACTTCAGATTACAAACACGTGTCTGGAAACATTCTGTCTGGCACTTAGATACTCATCTTTTATTAATGAGGTACCTACTTATGATTTATTAATTTTTATGCATTTACTAAGCAATGCTATGTTCTGACGTAGTTTGTAAGTCTACATGTAGAGTTGTTATGTAGTTACGAGTATAACAGGTAGAAATGTATCGTTCTAATAAACGCGAAAGGTTGTATGGATGAATGTTGTTTTGGTAGGTACTCTTTCACGCTACTAAACTTTACAATAATATAACTGATAAGTAATTACATCAGAATAATATATATGTTACTAACCAATATGTAACCAAAACCGAGCGTTTTTCTGCCGAGCGATGGTGGCCTGGAACGCCCTGCCTGAGCACGTGTTTCCTACCACATATAACCCTGGGTTCTTTAAGCGAAGCGTGAAGAGACACATTACTAGGTTGTGAAGTTGAGGGCCACTCTCTATTGTATTTCTGTGTACTATGAGAGTCGCCCATAATTGCCAGACGCCTCCACAGCTTACCATCAGGCGCGCGGCGTCAATTTGTCGACCTAAATATAAAAAAAACTATCATCATCATTCACCGAGCCTTCTTCCAACTCAGTTGGGGTCGGCTTTCCAGTCTAAGTGCGATTCGGCTGAACTTCAATATTTTCCGTGAAGCGACTGCCATCTGACAACCCATGGGCGATATCGGAGTTCTGTAGTTAGACCGGTCGGATTTTTGATTTAGGGCTCCTAACTACCCCTAACGACTGCCATAAAAAAACTATAATTTGTAATAATTTTTGACCTGACCTGAACTAAATATTTTGGTTTATATTTGGAAATTAGTTTATTCACGCAAGCTAAAAAGAAAAAGCCGCGGTCTGATAAAAATGCAAGTGATAGCTGCTATTAGGTAGGTACATAATATAGGTATATTAATACGAGTAGGTACATATGTTACTCAATACTCAATACTCAATACATTTATTGCTTCCATAATGTGGTACAGATGTTAAAATAGGTATAGTTACAATTATGGACCCTGTCGGGCACAGCACAATGTTTGTCTGGAGAGAGGAGGAATTCTACTTGCTTGCTGCATATATTTATTTATTTCGTTTTATTTATATAACATAATTATATTTCATTTTTGTTCTGTAGGATAGAATATTATTATTTATTATATATATTATATTACATTTTTGTCCAATATTATTAAATATTATTAAATGTAAAGGTACATAGCTATTTTGGTGCATTTATGAAAAAGTAATAAATTAATAACTGATCTTTGGATGTCACAAATTAACAAGTCAAACATATCTAAATGTCCTGATAATTAAAATTATACAGAAGTCATATCAATTTTCAATTTTGTCACACCCAATTAATTCCTTATGTCATTATACAACGTGTTTCATATTAGTGTGGTCATATTTGACCCTCGTTACACATGCGCGTTGAGTTAACTATACGCACGGACAAAATTGCAAATACAAGTTTAGTTAAAACTTTTAAGGTGTCATGTAAATTTAATTGATTTGTTCATTTAATCGATATTTTATAAACCCAACACTACCTAGGGTCAAATTTATTCGTAAGGTTCAGTCCTCTTCGATGAATCGTCAACAACTCTTATTTCATATGCTCCTGGTACAGAATACTATTTTGTAGTAATGATAGGTTGTGGACTTTAAAACAACAAAAACTAACCGATTTCATTGTGCATGTCATCCTGGTAGATAGGTAGGTACCGTGTTCCACAATAAACACAACTAACTCACTAATATCACGATACTTAGATAAACATTATTGAATTTAATAAAAAATACACTTCCTACCTCCAATAAACACAAAACTAAAAAGTAGGTACTAAAGTAACGGCTCGAAATGTTCGCCGCCTTGATCAATGCACAGTTGGGTCCGTCGCATCATGCTGGCAGTTACATTACACAGCATGTCTGGAGTTACACTGCTAAATGCATCAAATATTTTAGACTCCATATCTTCACGCGTGAGACATACCGCACTGTACACTTTGTTTTTGACATAGCCCCACAAAAAAAAGTCAAGTGGTGTGAGATCCGGTGACCTCGGAGGCCAAGGTATGGGACCACCACGTCCGATCCACTGGTTAAACCGCTCATCTAAATACGCCCGTACATCTCTCGCATAATGTGCTGGCGCCCCGTCTTGCTGGTACATCATATTTGTGTACAATGTTACAGGCAAGTTTTCAAGGTCCATAAAATACGGTTCGCGAAACTAGGGGATCGTTGTGCTTCCTCGCGGTACCACTGGCAAAAGTTGAGACGTGGTACGAAATCAGCCGGTGTCAGTTCTTGGGTGTGCCTGAAGTGGTACGGATGTTGACCATCTGCTTTTAGCACGCGCCATACTCTCAAATGATTCATTCCCAGAACAATTCCAGCGCGGCGAGTACTTGTTCTGGGATTGGATTGAAAATGCTCGAGAATACTTTCTTCTTGCTCTGGTGGTACAACAGATGGTCTGCCTTCTGAGCGGGAACCACGGAAAGAACCAGTGTCATGTAAACGGTTCACCATTTTTCGGAAGCACTCCACAGATGGTAACCGCCGCCGTTCACCTTCGAGTCTATTGTCCACAAATCTTTCTCGATAAAGGCGACGAGCTTCACGCAGACTGCCATCGGCTGCCCCGACGCAAAGTATCATTTCATAATATTCACTATTACTTAAATACGCCATGATCGATTAACACAGATTACTACGTACGCCTAATATCAAAGTTTACTTGCAACTGAAAAGAAATTAGATAGTTGTAAGTGTTGCCCAAGTGCAATGTCTTATTTCCTTGAATTACGTCGTAATTTTGGTAAAAATCTAATAAAGTACCAAGTAGGTACTTAGTTTTATTTATGAAAAAAAGCTAGTAGGTACCTAGTATAAAATAATTTAAGAGATAAATAATAACATAATTATTATTTACCATAAACACAGGATATTTCCCTAAGACCTATGAAATAAAATAAAATTGTTGAATGCCAGCGCGGCGTCGCTCGCATGATAGTATGCATGTAAATACATTTCGAAACCTACTTAAACCCATTTAAAAAAAAAACCGCTTCAAGATCCGTTGCGTAGTTTTCAAGAACTAAACATACATTCAGAACAGACAGACGGAAAAAGCGACTTTCTTTATCCATGTAGTCTAAGATTAGTAATTTATTACCAATTGCTAAAATGAACAAATATCCAGCATAAAAAAAGCTAATAAAGTCCCCGTTTATGAAGAACATTGCGTTAACTTGCAACACCGGAATAATATGGGTTTTGCGGTAAAATTTACGTGTTGTGACGTGTACGTCTTTGATATATGCCGACATCGCTACTGATACCTAGTTTCTTCAAAGCGGCTCCAATCAAAAAAGTGGGCGGTTCTCTTTGTAATTTTTAGGGGTCCTTAAGATACATATTAGTGAAACTGACACCAACACCTCCTACTTTTTCTGATATCCTCGTTCAACCATACAAGTTGCCACTTTTAGCGATAATGTTTTATGAACTTTTATGCATCACATTATCATGACGAATCGAGAACCTAAGTACCTACTCTTTTTTAAAGTCGGTCAAAAATAACCAAACACCTTGCAGATCATTTACTTCATGGTAAATGAGTCGAAAGAGAGTTCACGATATGGTAGTGCAGTGACTGGCATCCACGATCTCTCTATCCCGAAACTGAATACCTACATACTACTATACCCACCAGCGTTCTCAACAGCTACAACATAAACTTCTACACAAACAGCAGTTGTATTTTAAATATCTGTGCGGAACCAATTTATAAAAAGTGTAAATTTAAGGAAGACAAGAACATAAATGTTTCTTCTCTTTTCTTCGACAGCAAATGCGTTGCTCCTGGTATTTGAGTAGGTTGACAACAAATTACGTGTGAGTTGTGACATTCACGACAATCACGTGATACATAAATTCATAGAAAAACTTCAAAAATAACTTTGAGTAGGCACTCTTTATTTTGACCCCAAGTTGTGATTCGGAAACTATTTTGTATGATAACTATTGATAAAGTAACTTTATCTGTTGGTTAAAATTTTGAGTAACAACGAGACTGTCCGAATCTATTTCACTGTTTGGCAAACCTACTTGAGGTCAAATCTAGAGTTCATTCTAATCATATGTTTATTTTGTAGTGCAGTCTTAGAGCTTCATTTCAATGAGCTATCGATAAAAAGGAAAATTTATCGACTACGTCATTATAAGTCAATATTTTATTAAATTAATTAAAGACCCCGCGCAATATATTATTTAGGACCTACCCAATGCAACCTTGAGATATGACCACACTAATATGAAACACGTTGTATATATTTATATTATGTCATTATTACACTCACAAATTATATAATATAAATACTAATGTAATGTAGTTAGTTATCCCAAAGATGTTTGAGGCTTCCTTTGTCCAAAGTTGCTGGCAATTTTATTATTACCGATATAATATTCTTGAGTTTCTGAGGTGGAAAGCGTGAATATTTCAGTAGGAAAACTCTTTTGTTATTCCATCGTGACTGGCATTCTCCCGATGGAGTCCTCCAACTTATGCTGATTTCTGTTGTCCTAGCTAACTTACTTACCTGCTCAAGTTATTATCAAGTTATAGGCATTTGAGATGAATTAATAAATGATGCTTCAAAAAATCCATTAAGTTACGAGAAGGTTTTTACAGGTAGTATAACATTCTGCCGTGCTAAGCGCAAAAGCGGTAACTCAAGTTGATTTTTATGCCATCAGATAGCTTCAAAAACACACACATATCACGCCTATGTCCCCAAAGGGGTAGGCAGAGGTGCATTACACACCTAAGTACAATTTGCCAGTATTTTCAGTCCCATGTAATAGGGGGCAAGCCTATTGCCGTCACCGGGCACACATATAATGGGTTATGTCCAAAATGGCCGAATGAATTTAATATAAACTAGCAGCTATATTGTAATTTTGAAAAGGTTTGAAACCCATTGCCTTCCGATGATATGTTGATGAAAGGCAACAAACTCTTACGTGCCAGACGCTATGGCACAGCCAATTAAAGTCCAGGGCGTCTCGGACTATAGCTTTAAAAAAGACGCATATAATGAAAATAAGCCGTTTAGCCCTATCTTGTTCAAAACATATAAAAAGATTCCCCCTATCCCAGTTTTACATAGTACATAGGTAAATAGCCGTATATTTTGAATAATGCTAAAAAGATCAGTAAATTTTCTTAACCGTCAAATAAACGGCAAATAAAAACTATTTTTACAAAACTCCAATTATTTCGAAACTTACTTTTATTGGGATAGGTACCACTTTTGCGCTCAGCACGGCAGTATTATACCTAGTATTTATAGTAGGTACTCAGGTGTATCAATGCGACGAGGCTCTAGTAAATACATATACTCAAAATTCCCAAAAATGGTACTAGGTAGGTCACCTTATTACGTGGGACCATCAAAGAAGGTACCTAACTCGCCAAATGGTTATAAACACTTCTTGGATGAAGATGTAATTTTAGTCGAAATGTATTTATTCTATTTGATGTTATGCCATTTTCACCAATAAATAGAACATTTTTGAAGGAGGTTTATGTGTATGTAAAAATGCCAGTTTAATAATTACTTGTGCTGGCTTTTTTTGCGGTAGTTACTCATAATAGGTCCTACTTAATTATATTTTTACACTGCGTAACTAAGTCTGCATATTAAGCACCTTTTTGTCTTATTTACCTTTTAAATTGCTTGTTTCAACCTTGAAAATGAGTACCGGCGCAGTTACTCAAATACTTAATTAATTAGGATAGGTATTTAGGATTTAAGATAAAGATTGACTGACAATGATTTAGGTAATTATTATTATATCTCAGATTACTTGTTAATCATCACTACATATTATAAAACAAAGTCGCCCGTTCTGTATGTAAGTACGCATAGATCTTTAAACTACGCAACGGATTTTGATGGTGTTTTCACCAATGGATAGAGTGGTTCTCGAGGACGGTTTTTGTATAAAATTTGTCAGCGGACGAAGCCGCGGGCGTCCGCAAGTTAATAATAATACCCAGAGATCCCGCTATGATAGAGTCCCCACCACGACGTTAAAAGCCTAAACCAGACGTCCCTGCAATGCAAGTGTTACACATAAAATATCCATCAACGGACAAGGCTATATGCTCAAAATAGGCTCAAACTTCTCATTTAGAAACGGAGCCCACCCCTTATTCCATGAGACCAATTAAGTTACTGGCGAAAATTGGCCGTATAATACACCTCTGCCTATAACCCCTCGAGGACATTATTATTTATATCAGAAATGAGTAGACAAACACGTTTTGCGTAACACCTAAAACCTCCTTGTCAATTTTGATCAAAAGTAATCTCTAAACCGATTTGTCCCATGAGACAATCGATCAACAAATCGGCCAACCTGAAAAGGTAAATTTCATCCTGGTATTAAGTTCCTATGGAAAAACATGAAATAGAAAACTACGCCAACGAATCTGTGGGCAGAATAATGTATAGATTGCACAGGAAATATCCCCTTGTTTTTTGTCTGTCACAGCAACCTGGGTGAACCGTTGCAGCGAAGACCTAGGATGTCTGGACTTAGAAGAGGAGCAGCCACTAGCAGAGCTGAGCTCCATGCAAACAGACAAGCTGACATTATTCTTCACAGAACTACTGGACCACGATCGCGATGACGTCATTTGCGACCAGGACTTTGACCAATTCTTCGAGGTAGGAAGGTATCAAACTTTACACATTTTACCTAGATTTCTTACATACATCATAATCATCATCATCATATCAGCCACACACAGTCCACTGCTGAACATAAGCCTCTCCCATAAGACTTCCAGAATGACCGATCTAAAGCAACCAGCGCTTCCCGGCGACCTTGATGAGGTCGTCCTTCCACCTGGCCGTTGGGCGTCCTACACTACGTTTGCCCGTACGCGGTCGCCATTCCAGAACTTTTTTGCTCCATCGGCCATCTTTTCTGCGCGCTATGTGTCCCGCCCACTGCCACTTCAACGAGCTAATCCGCTGGGCTACGTCGGTTACTTTTGTTCTCCTACGGATATCATCATTTCTGACGCGATCACGTAGGGAAATACCGAGCATAGCCCTCTCCATAGCCCGTTGAGCGACTTTGAGCTTATTTAGGAGACCTATAGTGAGGGACCACGTTTCAGATCCGTAAGTCATCACTGGTAACACACACTGGTTAAAGACTTTCGTCTTCAGGCACTGAGGTATGTCGGAGGAGAAGACATCTCGTAGCTTCCCCCCGTAGCTTCCTAACTTCCCAGATTTCTTACATACATAGCAGATTCTAACAATGATACCTAATAAAGTATTTGGAGTCGGTCACAAGTCAATAATGTGGTAGGTAGGTACTCAGCCAGATAGAAATAGACTATCTTCAATGGGGTGCCTCCTCCCACTCCATTAAAATTATGTTCCTGCACGTCAAGATTTTCAGAACGAAGTTCCTTAACGTAGTAGTTGGGAATTCTGGATCATTTTGTTCTAGCTTCGTTCGAACTGTATGATTCCAGAACCCCCAATATGTTTTATCGAGCTCAAACTGCATAATTCAGAACCCCTAACATGTTTTATCGAGCTCAAACTGCATGATTCAGAACCTTAATACTATTCATCACGTAACGAAATGCCGTATCTGGGGATGCTTTGTAGGTACTTTTTTCCATATTAAAATGTATTATGTCTTATCAAGAAGGCCACCCCTGATGATCTCTCTAGTCTGCAAATAGGTGTATACGTATATAATAATATTGTTAAAACCATGAGGTCTCCTCTCGTTTCAACTTATAAACAACAGGTGCCTCTGTTCTGTACGTACAACGAAAATAAAATAAATTGGAATATTTGCCTCTGTTTAAGTCGGTTTATATCGATATTATACTCAATCGATTTTAAATTACGAACTGTTTAGATTTCCGATCGACAATTTTATGATTTTTACAAATTTGTTTTGAAAATTAAGAATAAGTGAACTAAAACAAGATGAGATAAAACACCTTATTATGTTTGACATACAACCACAATTCCCCTGTCACCTTGTTGTATACCTGAAACTGAAACTCAATGCTGTTTTCTATAATAAGTATGTTCATTTGTTTTGTGTGACCGCATTGCACTAAATAATGGTTCTTTCTTTCTTTCCTTTCGGGCAGTAGTGCACCACTTAATAGCGAGCATGACTTTGGGATCCAGATATCTTGATAGGACCCATTGAATACCCACGCGCTGGTCAATTATTTTTCTGATCTCAAAGATACGAGAATCCAAAGTCTGGGAACATGGATTAGGACTGACCAATTGGCAGGCGAAATATGTCCACATAGCATTCCTCTGTTTACTTTTAGGTTTAAAAATACTGTAGGTATTTGTGTGTCGAAATAACAAATCTCACCTCTTAATATTAAACGTCATCCGTCAACGTAACTTAGAAGGAATAAAGAATTAAACTTCTATCACATCGTAATTCACAGAGGTTGGCGCATTTTGCAGACTGGTCGCCCAACTCGTCCGAGTTCCACATACTGCTGGAGGTGAAAAACGAGTTCATTGAACATTTCATCAACCCGTTGCCTTCCAAGTAAGTAAACTAATCGACTAAACATCTAATGAAAATAGGTACATTATCATTGTAAATCAAACTTAAGAATCCTTTTTAGGACTTAAAAGATACATTGTAGGTATTACTGCAGCCTCATTAGCAGCTCCGTCTTGGAAAGCAGGACGCCTCGCTTGAAATTTCAGTAAGCTTCATTAGACTGTGAAAACATTAGAGTAACTATGTAGGTATCGTATGTGTGTCTATGAAATATTCATACTGCAGACGGAGTAGAAATTAGATTTGACATTCTACTCGTAACTAATAAGTATGGTAAGCTTTAGCTTGTGCAAAGTGTCAATATTATGTACCTACCTCTCATTTATATTTATTAAAACGATATAAATTAGTCTGACTATAAGGAGGCCTATGTCACTCGCCTAACAATCGCTAAAAATACGTGACGTCAGCGAGAACTTGAAGTTGTAAGTCAGTAAGGGTTGTCTCTTGTTTTTGACACGGCATTGGCCATAGAGTTGATATTGCGGCATTAACGTCATAACTATTGGTCAAATAATGCTGGTACTTTCCTGACAACCCTAACGTTCCAATTATGTTCTCTGAAGAATGTGCTTTTATTAACGTCGGAGTTTAAGTTCTGTATGTAAGTACTATTCCCTATTCTGTGCTATAAGCTACAAACCAACATCGATATTTTCAAATCAAACTATTGTCAAACTCGAGCCACTAAAGATTTATACAGCCAATTTATTTTCTGGTCCTACAACTCTCTGACTTGAGGGTACATTACTTCTCGAAAATACGTAACGTAGCCCTCATAACATAACATAAAAAATAAATGCCAATACAGCTGGTGACATTTCATGAAACCGCTCTAAAAATACGAGCACTTTGTAATGTAATATGCAATTTTGGAGGCGATATATTTTCAGAAGTGACATTTTCATGAAACATCGACCGTTTTTTTACGACTAGCGTGAAGCGTCTGATATGGGCATGTTACAGAACGCTGAAACTCAACTAGCGAACAATGAAATATAGTTTGGAGTTAATGATATATCATTTTATATTCTAACATTACTTTACATTTTTAAGTAAATAAAGGTATGTACTTACATAAAGGATACAAAGAAGATTCAAAGAACTTTGAAGTCCAAGGCTTTTACCCGGTAACGACAATAGGCTTTACCCCCCATTACGTGGGACCAAGAAAACTACCGGCTAAAATATGGTTATGTAATGCATGTCTGCTAACCCCAGAAATACGAGTGTGATTGTTTTACTATTGAATTTCAATGACTTCATGCACACATTTCTTATCGGTACGATTAGGTATCGCTAATTCCATGTCGTACCAAGTCGTACCAAGTATTTTGACAACAAAATAACAACATTTTTGCACAATTTTAGTAACAAACTGATACTGGTTCAAGTCATGATTAAGTTAATTGGTTTTATCATCACTGATAGCTATATTTTGTTCTAGAGTCGGAGAACTAGCATACTACAAAAGGGTGTGCGGACCAGAAGCAAGCGGGATCAACATACCTGGTCGAACAACACTAGAAGGCTGGCTAGCGCGGTGGGCCTTACACCTGAGCCCAATGAAGCGCTTCACAGACCTACCGCTATACTTGCAATACCTCTGCAAAATACTGTTCCATGTCGTTGATAGAACTAGTAAGTTCCTGATTGTTTTTTTAAATGTCTTCATCTTTAAAAAACAATAAATGTACGAGTGTCAAGCGCCGGGGACTCACTTGGTAAAAAGTTATGGAATCTTGGTATGTATGCCGATGTTGATCTTTTCGGAGCACGTAGTTCTATTGTAGTGGCAACCAGAGACTTGGGATGCTGCTCGCTTCGTATGGTGGCAACAGATTAGGTAGATACGTTTTGCCATAGATCGTGAGACGGTTAGAATTATTTTGTATTTTGTTGCATTCGACCACATGAACCAAATCATTGAGCCCTTTAAATTAGATAGTAAGTGGTTGGTTTTATTATGTTTAACCTAATTGCCTTCTCATGTTTACTTAAATCGAGGTACTTATCATTTATGAGAAGAAAAGCTATGTCACGAACGCTGTTTCTAATCTTACCTTGTCCACAAAGCTTAGTGGGTAAACACATCATTCAAATGTACGAGTATGTGTTCGAATTCAAAGGACATAAAGTCTTTTCTGTACGAGACACTGTAGCCATATGGGAGCAGTTTGATCTACGACAGTAATTTGACAACAGCAGATGACCAGTGAATGGCACCGCTGTCTGGCCATCTGGGACACAGAACCACACTAATCGTGCCACATGAAATGTACTTTCGCGTCCAGACTCACCTCAATTTATTGCTAATTCAAAGTTAATTATCGGGAATGTTCATTTTATGAACCTCGTTGGGGGCATGGATGGCATTTTTATTCGAGTTAGCATATTTTACTCACTGATCTTTTAACAAATTCTGCCGCGATGTTATTGAGTTCGATGTTTTGGTGGAATTTCAGCAGACTTTTAAATTCTTTCTATGTATTTGTGTACGTAAATTAAAGACAAAATGTATATCAGTCTATCAGTTAAGGGAACTGAGAATAATTACGAGTACCTATGATCCTTTGGGAAACGGGGTCGACAAATCCACGCCAGTGGCACAGAGGGCCACTAGTAATACCTATTTAGCAGAAAAGGAAAATGGAACTACGTTTTACCATTTGTAAAGATTTAAAATGTTGGCACCACACACAGGGCTTGCAGCCAAAAGTAAAGCGGACTGGGAATCTAGACATGGAGCAGCCGGCGCCGTAATTTCTGCTGAACAAGCTTTATTTTAGGGTTTTAATCTTCGATATTCCCGCTCACGAACGTATAAGATATTGGCATAAAGAGATTATAATATCTACGTGAAATATTAAGTTGAGTAAAGGATGGTTTGATGTTGGTAGACAATGAGATTCTTTTTGTAGAGGCTCTTGGATTAGATAATAACGCAAGCACCTATGAAACAACCTTAATTTTTTGTCATAATTATTTTTTCTAATCTTAATGAATGAAATGAAAGTATTCAAACCTAGGTATCATAATATCTGCCACTTACCTACTGTTTTATTTTTTTTATTGAGTAGGTATATTTCCAGCATACAGAACCCTAAAGGGAATGAAATCTTTTGGAAAAATAGAGAAATGTGTAGTGTGAAAATAAGTCGAGAAAAAGCATAATTTTAAAGAGCTAGTTGAATATGATTTAAAGCTTACTAAGTTTTAAGTTATTTTACAACCAACTGCTTAATATAATTTTGATAATTTATGTAAAAACCTAATTATTGTTATAGATACAGGAGCAATAACAAAATCGGCGCTTCAGGCCTTCTACAGGTCCGTCATTGGGCTCACTTCAAACCGCGTTGACGAAATTATAGATACCGCTTATGATAGAATGACAAGTGTAAGTATTAACTATGAACGTTTTAGCACAGCTTCACAGCTAGAAATAACGACACAACGGTAGGTTTAGTACCTACCGTTGTGTCTAGCTGTGCGTTAATGCGCTAGCGTTATGTCCTATTTCTAGCTGTGACTAATGCGCAAATGTAGCTGAACGAAGATTTACCTTTATTGTTGTTGCTTGTGTAAACAAGCAACAACAATAAAGGTCTATCTTACAAGTAGGTACCTACATTTTGAGTCTATACCAGACAATTTTGCTTTTGTTTTTCTGTCTGCATGTTTCTTCTGGGCTACATTTTTCATCTGATCTCCACGAAGCGTGGCCCAAGGGTTCCTTGATTTTAAATGGTATCCCATTCTGTAGGTTTTTTTGTAATTATTTAACACATAATTGGTGACCTTATACTGCCTTTAGACCTTTTATAGACCTTTTTTAAGATTTATTTCATTGTTAGCATTGCATTGCATGTTCGAAATGACGACCATTTCTTTTGAAACGAAGTTCTCTAACGCGGCTTACGGGTAGTGCAATTTAGTAGAAGTAGTCAGGTTACGCTTATCCAGTGGTTCCCAATCGGTGGTTCGCAGAAGCCAAAATATGGTCTGATTTTTTTTTTATTTAGCGTCGGCGTCGTTAGTGAAACGAAAAGGAACCTAAACTCAGGTTACGTTACAATTGCGTAAAGAACTTCGTTCCTCTGACCGCACAATTTTTTATTGCAGATATTAACATTTAATTCTTTCATTTGCAGAATGGCTACCTAATACTGGACTACGGGACATACGTGCATTGCTTCACGAACTGGCTTATGGGAAAGAACCCTAACGGTCCAGGACAATGGGTGCTGGTACCCCCTAAAGATTCCCTCCCACCGCCACCCTTCCCGGTCGACTATAGCGCATTGAATACGGAACCCGCCAAGCTAGAACCTTATGCACCTGACAAGAAAACAAACAGACATTCTGTTATCGTGTAAACTTTACAACTATTATAGTTTGGAAGTATTGTTTACATGAACTGGACTTTGCTAAGTAAATTCCGTCAGATGACTAAAAATATAAAAGATAAAGTAGGGGTTTCAAAATCTTATTTAGTCACAAACAACATTATAAAATTACAGCTATAAAATAATATCAAAATGGCACGATGATGAGGTATTGATTGTGGTATTGTGATTCGGGCATGCAATTTATTCGTTCAAAAACTTATGACTGAATCAGGTATCAAATTTGGTGGTCTCAGGTTATAATGTCAATTGATTATTATAAAAATTAAGTAAAAATATCAACTGATTTCCCGTTTTGTCATGTAGACTGGTTTGAATGGGTTAGTCATGTGGTTGTAATTCGTCAATTTCGAGAGTTTCAGGAAAAGTGTAGGAAATGGGATGATGGATAAGACTACCCACATTTCTGAACGTAGGTAATCTTATTGGACCCCATGGCATTGCACAGTATTGCATTGTAACATTGAGGGAGCCTTGCACGAGAATTGTTAAGATATTTGGGAAATAAAATTATGACTGTTAGCAACACAGTGAGATCGATTCGACTAGATTCGATATTAAATAACATTGTTTGTGTTCGTTATAGGTTAAGGTAGATTAAGTAGAATAAAATAACTACTAAATTTAAAAAAATATATATTATTGTTATTTTACAAAAGCTACACGTGCACAGAAGAGTAGTTACACTATTTACACAGAACAGTCCAATCCTCATCAGTAAGTTTAGTGTCTTATTTAATGAAACGTCTTGTTTGATAAATTAATCATGGACTTAATTCGCATTGTCATGTGTTTGATCACTAGTAATGAGGTAGGTAGGGTAAACTGGGTACGGTTGAAACATTTTAGCGTCTATCGTGCATAGCTTCGGAATTTGTAAAGCGAACGATGACAGAAATGTATTAAATAAAAGACATTTTATCTGTCTAGTAATGGGCACTGTTATTCGAGGTGACTATAAAGTATTTTCTGTGTAAAATCGTGATAAAAAAAAACCGTAATTTGTTTCAACCGTCCCCATGTCAGGATCGATTGAGACAGTGCCTGGGATCAATTGAAACACGTTCAAATAATACAAAATATATTCAGTTATCATGTTTTATTATAAAAATAACAAAAACGAACAGTAAAGAACTAGTCATCTAATAACATTTTAATGGCGCAGTTGAAAATCATAAATATTGTCCTTAACGAAGATACCGCTTTTACATCTTCATATGCTTGTTTGTATGTTGATATGTCGGCCCGACCTTTCGTAGTTTTTCTTTGGCGTACCCTTGGCATCTAAGAAACAAGAAAATTAAATAAATAAAATGTTTCAGCCGTACCCACAAATAATGTTTCAACTGTCCCCAACCACCTTTCTTGTTATAAAAAGGTTCACAGTAGGAATTATAACATATTTAAATAAAAACTAATCATACTACGATATTCTACTAACTTCAATTAAAACGAAACAAAACTCTCAGTACTCTAACTTCATACAAAATCTTAATAATTGCAAAAATATAAGAACAAAAATACTTACTTTTCCGTCAAAAAACACAATGGGGCCTCCTATAGCCAAGCACAGCGCGCGAAGAGCAACGCGATACTAAAATTCGTGTTTCGACTTGTCACCCTCGTCGTACTCCCCTTGCACTCCTCACCTCATCACGCACTGTTAACGAGATATTCGCGTTGTTTCAACCGTCCACCGTTTCCACCGTACCCAGTCTACCCTACTTACGGTCAACCCCCCAAATAAGTATTAAACTGGACAGGTTTTTTTGTCAACTTCATACCTATATCAAGTTTTCCTACAAAAACCAGACAAAATAAACAACACTCCACATACAAAAGTTGGTAAATGTAAATCTCTCTATTAATTTTTAATTTAATTGAAAACTGTAAACCTACTCTATACATTTAGCTTCGATATAGTCTAAATACAGAACGCTTTATTAATAATTGTAACGTGCAACTTGACCAATTCTTCTCTATAAATTCTGTAGTTTAAGGCGATTGTACATAATAGAGTAAAGAAGCACGATAGATATGCAAAACTGCCTTAAATGAAGCATATTCACGTTTCACGATATAGCCTTATTTTGTACTTTACATTAAGATTTAAACTAAATAGTAATAAGCTAATTTACTTAGAAATATCTACACTGATTCACTGGATAAAACATTTCATTTATTTGTTTCATCATCTTTCATTTTTTACCAAATACCTACCTACCTACCAAATTAATTAGCAAAATGAGTTCAAAAGGAACGACGCCGACGTTGTCAATTCATTTCAATTTCACTCTTCAACTTTATAATGGCGCCACTGGGAACTCTTTCAGTGCTTACCGGCGGCGCTCGGCAATGGACGTAGATGCGGCGGCGGTAATAAAAGTGTATTTATAAGACTTTGTTTAGTTAAACGAACTAATCTCAAGAACTACTGGTCTACTGGTTCGATTCGAAAAATACTTTTGGTGTTGAGTCCAGTTATCAAGGAAGGCTATACAGGCTTGGTACATAGGAGGAAACAATAGGAGAAGAACAGCAATTAAATATGTTTTTAAAATGGGGACGCAAACGTAAAAGTGTTTTCACTAGTTAGACAAAATACCAGCGAGAAATCTTAGAATCTTATGAATTTCACCAATAAAAAGAAGTTACATTGTATGTAAACACAAATTACACATCTTTTGATTTGTATGAATAAAAATTCTCAAATGTAAAAGATAAAGTTTATTGTTCCACTTCAAAATACAACAAGTTATGTTTCATTCTTCTGCATATTTCTACATCAGTAACAAAAATATGTTCACTCTCATTTGTACCCATATTAACACCGTTCTCTACCTTAGGCAAGACCTTAATGCGTTTACATGAACTGTGAACAATTTTACAACCGATATTGATGAATTTTTTGACATTTTCAACGTTAACACCAGCCCCTGGCATTATTTCAATTTTATCACCATACGCTTTATTCAGATCGTCAATCAACTGTAGAGCTTCAAGATTATCGGCCGAAGGTTTCTGACCACTGGTCAGGAGTCTATTAAAACCAATGTCAATTATTTTCAGAACAGCTTTCTGGGGATTATTACATATATCAAAGGCTCTATGAAATGTTACTGGTATAGGAAGAGCTGTTTCTATTACTTTTGTACAATTGATTTCGTCAATATCCTGTGTGTTCGTGAGAGCGCCGAACACAAATCTATCCACCCCGATATCTTTAAATGACTCGATATCACATAGCATCGTGTCCATTTCTTCTTTGGAATAATGAAAATCTGAGCCCGCGCGGCATCTGATCATCACGTTCACTGTTGGCGCCTAGAAACATACAATACTTATAAGGTAGGTGATCAATTACTATAGCACAGAATAGGGAATAGTATGTAGCTAGGTACTTACCTAAGTACTTACATACTATAAGAACTATAGAAAAAATATCAGTACGTTAATAAAAGGAATATCTAAAAGACAAGTCTAACACGAATATCTTACCGGAAGCTCGCAAGGACCGCCGCTGCCGAGCCCCACTGGGAATTCTTCCGAATTGCGCACCTGATGCCTCCGGCAATGGACGTAGGGGCGGGAGCTTCAAAATAATAATATAGGTATGTATGTTTATTATTTAGCTAGATCGAATAGCACAAGCTTATAGCATATTTGGGCTAGATGACGTTGTGTTAGAATTTCCAAACTATTTATTTACCTTTATTTTCGTCTTTACATCATATTGGTTATCTGCAGATTTATTCCATTCATTTTTGATCTAAAATGCAAAATTTAACTATTAAGGGCAAAAGGCAAAGAAAGTTCTAATAAAAAAAATACATTTTAATCTGTACAGTATGTACTCGTAGGAGGACTTTAAAATTTTTGTTAAATTATCAATGTACTAGTTGCTGAGTTTCGAAGTGAATTTTATACATATTAAGGAGAATGAAGGAGGAAGAGGGATGGAGGAAGAAGAGTCCGACACTTTATAAAGAATCGATTGGTGCACACGAATGCGTGCACCGTTGACGAGGCTGAAAGGAGTGAATTATTAGGGACTTGTGATGGTACCGTCTGACAACTTTCACTCACCATTCCTCGAACCATCTTTACTAAACCTACAGAAGGTGTAAGTCCGCCTTCTGTAAGTGAACTGCATACTTCCAGCTCGTCTGCACCTCCACGAACTGCATTTATTGCAGACGTCAAGCTATCAACGCACACTTCCAACATTGTCTGCAGAGAAAAGCTTAGTAAAGGTAACAGTCTTGTAGGTACTTGTAACGCTTGATCTGACTTGTAAGCAAAACGTAATATGTACACCATAATTACTAAAAAATTGTAAAAGGAACTACGAGTAACTTAGTACCTACTAGAGTACCTACCTAATATCTACAAGTTACTTCTGTTTACATTTGTACCATACTATCGCATTCGTGTAGGTAAGTACTCGTTGTTTCTCATAACGAAAGAGATAGAGAATCACAATACACACAAAAAATCCCTATTCAGGATGTCAAATCCCAACGAAAATAATCAACCTCTCGTGTCTAGTAGGTATTATTAAGTTTATTACATTATATGTGATCATGCATATCCTCACAATCTACGCATGAAATATATTGATGTGCCTCTGGAAAACATACAGCATTGTTATATATGAAGAAGCAGGTGTATACTTATCTCTTTGTGCGATCTTGCTACCGGAAGCGGAACGACGTTTCCGTGACATTTGACAGATGTCACCACAGTCGCACCAGCAAGGTGGGGAGCGCCGCCATTTGAGTTTGGCATCGCGTTGTGTACTTTCAACGAGTGCGGTCGTAATCTTAAAATATTACGTCAATCCTTAAAAAATAATTAAAATTCGTTCACAAAGTGTTAATATGATATGAAATCGCGTCAGTCACGTCATTTATTTTTACTATCGCAAATTAGAAATATAAGTGAAGTGATATAATTATTAAGACTGACGTGTCATGCCATATATTTTCACCATCGCGAATCAGAAATACGAATTAGTGAAGTGATAATAATATAATTCTTACGAAATCACGTTGTTCACGCCATAATTATATATTCAAATTCATGAATGAGAAATAATAGTGAATTAGTGATATTTCATAACGAACGTGAACATCTCTCACAAGGTTGACGTTAGGGGTTCCCGGTACCTCTCAATCGACTTCATTAAACCCTACAACGACTCAACCAGTGGCGAATGTTCCATAAATTCCCATAAGCCCGGAATTCCCATAATAATATTGTACCATTGACCCTAAAATAATATTGTGTATTGTAATATTAATATTGACCCTAAAAAATGTCGAATGCGTCCAAAACGATTATTTCAAAATTAAATTTCGCGCGCTATCACCTACCGACGAAACGTTCCTCTATTTATGCGTTGTGCCGTAGCCGTTGTTGTGGCTGTACTGACTGGCACTCTGTATGGTGTTGAGCGCGCGGATGCCATCTCGCTCGCACAAGTTGTAAGTAGACGCAATGCATGCCCGTTATAATCGAGCTTGCATTTTCTCTTTCACACCTATGGATATTTTCGCTAGCATACCACAACCCTTAGTAGGTTGTTATAGCAAAATCTACTCGCTCATTTAAGCCCGGTTTTTGCTCTGAAGTTCGTCGCACATCGGTTGCGTGGCGACCTATGCTATGTTCGCGTTTGTTTACTTCTGTTTCGCGTAGTATTGCTTTTTAGAGTGGGTGATTATTTCAAAATTGTTTTTTATTGTTTAAAAGTTGTGAATTAGTTTATTTGAGTGTTAAATATGGAAGAAATTGTGCCTTGTGATGATTTGAGGTGCTGTAACGTTTTATTAAAAGACCAAAGGGCAAACTCATTAAGTTTTGATCAGAGAAAGTCGTTAGTTGTTTCTCCTAAACCAACGCCAGATTTGTTTATTTCTAAAGTAAGTAAAACTTACTTGTCACGCGAATTTGCTGAAGAAATTTCAAAACACAATCAGGAAGTTGACCAAAACCGTAGTATTTTTCAAAGACTTGTAGATGTATTTTGTCATTTAGCGCAATAGGAATTGCCTTTTAGAGGACATGACGAGTCCAAAGATTCATTAAATAGAGGTAGGTAACTTTTTAGAATTAGTTTCATTATTATCGAAATATGATAGCGTTTTATAAAAGCATATGCAACATCAACAGAGCGACAAACCCGGGCCGAGTTATTTATCATTTACAATTCAAAACGATATTATTCACTCTGTAGCCGATATAATGAAAAACTCCGGACGTTAGCCAGCCACCGCGAACAATTAGGTATGCCTGTAGTGAAAATAGCGCATGAAATAAAATAGAAAAAATCAGTTGTAATTTAACTCTGATTTTTAACCGACCTCAAAAATGGATTAGGTTCTCAATTCGACTGCTTGTAACTGTGATTTTTAACCGACCACAAAAATGGAGGAGGTTCTCATTTCGACTGCTTTTAACTTTGATTTTTAACCGACCTCAAAAATGAAGGAGGTTCTCAATTCGACTGCTTTATTTTTTTATGTTTGTTACCTCATATATCGGGCATGCAGTCCTCAGCTTATGAAGCTTCGCCCCTGGACTCAACAACCTCTTTTGCAAGAAAGAGAGGTGTCTTCGAGCCAGTAAACGACGGAAAATGATCCCCAGGTAACAGTCGATCCTTGAATCGACGTGCTATACAACCAGGTCAGTTTTCTTACATATTTTATAATGCATTAACAGTGTGTTTGTAACTATGTACCTAACCTGAGTATAATCAGGGAACACATATTTGAGCAGTCAGTGAATCTGTCAACAGTGTATTTTTGACAAACCCGTCGATTTAGGGTTAGAATTCATTTATTTATTAAAGTAACTAGGACCCATCGTGTTTAATAACAATACCATTATGTGAAACTGATTTTGAAGTTCTGACACGAACTATCAGCTACCACGTGGCAGCATATTCGCTATAAAAAGGACGTTGCAGTTATACTCGCATTTCCAGTTCAGGGAATTGACGATGACACGAGTAGTTTGTTAGAGCAAAGAGTGCATTTACACTCGGGCTTGCAATCTAATCGAATAGGCTCATAATCATTATGAAATGACTCACTTGTACAGATATTCCACATTTTTTTAATTATTAGTAGGACCTGACCGGTTTCCCTCTATGGCATCTTCAAAGGTGCTCTACACTTATTCACATCACATATTTTAAAAAACATTTCATATACTTTGTTGTATTTAACACAAAGTATTACTATATGTTCCACCAAGTGCCGACAATCGAAAGCATAAATTATATAGGCTCATAATCATTCTCATAAAATCAGAGGCCCTTTTTGATTAAATTTCTGTAACTTCAGTAAAACTCCTTTGTCTCCTAAATTATCCGGACAGACATTACAAATTAGTTGATGCAAAGGGCCGAATGTAAACACATAAGAGTATATAGGTGTTAGGTGTTTTATTAAAGATTAAATTAAATAACGCAATTTCATACAAACATATACAACCAGCACTTGTATAACCGCATTTGCATAAATGCACATCCTTCTTGTGAGGATTTTATATAGACGAAACGAATTTCTGCGCTTTATTTTTGGTTAGCACCTTCGGGTAAAACAAAAATAGCGAATAGAAAAACACACAGGACTCGCGCCTTTTAAATCATTTATTATAATATATAACAATATAATATAATAATAATAATAATGTAATAAGACATGGCTGTTTGCCAGCAGGTACGCCGCAACCGAAAGAACCTTGCGACATGCTGGATTGACTATAAGAAAGCGTACGATTCTGTGCCTCATACATGGCTTCGGAGGGTGCTAGAGCTGTATAAAGTTGATGCAACTCTATGCACCTTTTTGGGGTCATGTATGAGACAATGGAGTACGGTTCTTGTTTATCCAGGGTGTCGTCAGTTTCTAGGAGGTGGTGTACCAATAGGGATTGAGAGAGGTATATTCCAGGGTGATAGTCTGAGTCCGTTGTGGTTTTGTCTAGCACTGAATCCTCTCAGTACGTTACTAGAGGGTTCAGGGTTAGGCTATCGGATGCGCAGAGGGGGTCAAATTTTGTCCCACCTTTTTTACATGGATGACCTAAAGTTATTTGCCCCTAATGGCCCCGATTTGATGGCTTTGCTAAAAGTTACTGAAACTTTTAGTAAGGCCATCAGTATGGAGTTTGGGGTAGATAAGTGTGCGGTCATGCATGTAAAAAGGGGCGGGATTGTGGAATCTGAAGGAGTCAATCTTTCAGATTTCACACGATTTGGGTCGCTCTCCGCAACCGAAACCTACAAATATCTAGGTATGTCTCAAGCTCTGTGTATTGCTGAGACTGACATGAAACAGAAGTTGCAGGATCGTTTCTTTGGCCGCCTAAAAAAAATACTGAAAAGTCTTTTATCAGGCGGTAACAAGGTGCGTGCTGTCAACGGCTGGGCCATGCCAGTCTTAGTATACTCTTTTGGCATACTTAGATGGACTCAGACGGAGTTAGAAGCTCTGGATAGGAAGGTGCGTTGTCTATTGACTTCATATCGAATTCACCACCCACGTTCGTCAGTAATGAGGTTGTATATACCACGGGGGGTATATACCAAATGTGGGGGTCGAGGATTTTTAAATGCCAAGACTCTCCATAACCGTGAGATATGCAACCTTAGAGAGTATTTCCTACAGGTGGACGTGGATGTGCATCGAGATGTTGTGGCAATAGACAACGGACTGACCCCGCTGTCCCTTGCGAAAGAGAACTGGCGCAAACCTGTAATATTAAGTGTATCTGATCGGAAGGAAATATGGAAGAGCAAGGAACTGCATGGTCGATTTTATCGGGCTCTAAATGGACCCGATGTTGATTCAATAGCATCGGTATCCTGGTTACGATTTGGTGATCTCTTCGGAGAAACTGAGGGTTTTATCTGTGCAATCACTGACGAAGTCGTGATGACGAATAACTATCGGAGATTTATTGTCAAAGATGGGACGCTAGACATTTGTCGGGCATGTCATCGTCCCGGAGAATCTTTAAGACATATTATCTCTGGTTGTTCCCGTCTTGCGAACGGTGAGTATTTGCACAGACACAACCAAGTAGCCAGGATTATCCACCAGCAACTTGCTCTAAAGTATAACCTTGTCGACGTGGAGGTACCTTATTACAAGTATGTGCCCGACCCAGTTCTTGAGAACGGTCATGTCACATTGTATTGGGATCGATCTATTATCACTGATAGGACTGTTATAGCTAACAGACCTGATATAGTGATAATGGATCGATTAAAGCGCCTTGCAGTAATTGTCGATATCACTGTGCCACATGACGAGAATCTCGTGAAACCAGAAAAAGATAAGCAAATTAAATATTTAGACCTAGCTCACGAGATTGTCGACATGTGGGATGTTGATTCGGCGATTATTGTTCCGATAGTCGTATCTGCGCATGGTCTAATAGCCAAGAGCCTCGACCTCCACCTACAGAGGCTCGCGTTAGGCAGCTGGGTCAAGGGCTTGATGCAGAAGGCGGTTCTGTTGAATACGGCTCGTATTGTGCGGAAGTTCCTGTCTCTGGAGCCCTAACCACCGGTAGCTTGGTCCCTGTACCCGATGCCGGTGGGTTACTGTTTTTTATATTTTTAAATGTATTTTTTATAAATCTATTTAAAAATGTAATAAATATGTGTTAAATGTTAATAAAGAGATAATAATAATAATAAATATTCTTTATTGTACATCTCACAAACTTAGTATAAATAACAAAAAATACGGTTACAAAAATTATGTACAATGGGCGGCCTTATCGCATAGAGCGATTTCTTCCAGGCAACCTTAGGATGGATAGAATTTAACATTAAATGTGATAGGGGCAGTGTATATACAAAAAGAAAGTCAATCTACAACTCCCGAGTCGATCATCAAACTATGGCAGCTTCCACAACCCGATGAAAGACCCAAGAACAGTCAATTGATATACATAAATACATACAAACACATATACATACATATATAGATACACATATACATACACACATACATATATATATATATATATATATATATATATATATATACATACACATACATACATATACACACAAATTCATAATATATCCATACATACACATATTGAGTTGGCGGTAAAAATAATCAGAAACAATATACAACAGAAATATATATTAAGTATCTAATTAGAACCAGACAGATAATTAACCTTTACCTTGTTTTTAAACGAAGTCAGCGTTTGGGCACGTCTTATTTCCAGTGGCAGAGCGTTCCACAGGCGAACTGCTTGCACGGAAAAAGACCTATCTGCAAATCCTGTGGAGTGCGCTGGCATCTTTAGTCTCAAATTCTGTGATGACCGTAAGGATCTCAAATGCGTGTCACGAAGGAAGATAAACCGTTCTTTGAGGTATCTGGGAGTACGAGGATTAAACAGTATACTGTATAACAAGGATAAGATGTGAGTATTCCTGCGAAGGCGAATCGGGAGCCACTTGAGCCTTTCGCGAAATTCTGAAACATGATCATATTTCCGCAAACCAAATATGAATCTAATACAGACATTTTGAAGGCGCTCAAGCTTATTGAGGTGCTCCTCCGTGAGATCGAGATAGCTGACATCGGCATAATCAAGAATCGGCAGCAAAAGTGACTGTGCAAGCGCAATTTTAGTGGTAATCGGAAGAAGATTGCGTAATCTGCGCAGTGATCCCATTGACGCATACAGCTTGCGTCCGACCTCTTTCATTTGAAAATCCCATGATAGAGTTTGATCAACATATATGCCAGGTTCGTGACACTATCACCTATTTCAATGGGAGAACCATTAAAAATAACCTGCGGCAATTGAGTAAATTCGATGCGTGACACCATCCAAGGGCTGCCAACGATGATGGCTTGAGTCTTGGATGGGTTCACCTGTAGCCCATAGTCAGCACTCCATCGACAAATACGTTCGAGATCCAGATTTAAGGTGCTAATTGCGTCTGGTAGCTGATCCATCGGAGCTTGAGTGTATATTTGGAGATCATCTGCATACAAGTGGTAGCTTGAAACCAATTGATTTGTCATAGAATTTATGAAAATAGTGAAGAGTAACGGAGATAGAACGCCACCCTGCGGCACACCAGCTGTGACATCACACCAAGAAGAAAAAGTATCCTCCAGATGCGTTCGCTGCCGGCGGCCAAACAGGTAACTTTGAAACCAGTCAATCACTGTTGGAGATATGTTAATAGAGCGGAGTATGCCAAGCAGGATTTGGAAATCCACCGTATTGAATGCGTTACTAAAATCCAGTAAGGACAGTACGGTGAGGTTTCCCTTCTCCATGCCCACTCTGATATCCTCTGTTACATTCACGAGTGCAGTGACAGTACTGTGCCCTGGACGAAAACCAGATTGGAAGGAGTTTAAAAGAGAGTTTTTACATAGAAAAGAATTGATTTGAGTGTTAACAAGACGTTCAAGCACTTTAGATAGGAAAGGAAGTATAGAGATAGGACGATAGTGAGAGTGAGTGGATGGATTGCGAGTTTTGGGTAAAGGAATAACTTGGGCTTGTTTCCAAGAGGATGGGAAGGAGCCACTAGTTATAGAAAAATTAAAAATATGTGTAATAATAGGAAGAATCTGGTCCATAATAGGCAATATCATCTTACGGCTGATACTGTCACTGCCAACGGCATTCGACGTTATTGACATAATGCTCTTCTTAACACCACAATCAGTAAAATGTTCGAAGAAAAAAGGAAAATAATCAGGAGTTGGAAGCGATGAAAGATAATCAAGTGTAATGGCCTTGGTGGTCCCTGTGAAACTGGACGAAGAGGAGAAATGCGCATTAAGTGCTTCGAGGTCTATCGAATTAGAGTTAGGATTTTGTTTAGACTTTCCAACTCCTAATGTTCTTAAGAATTTCCATACGCTAGATGAATCACAGTTTTCTATGGATTTGTGGATGTGTTGGCGTTGTGCATTTCTACACTCCTTGTTGCAGTGATTCCGAATTTTTACATATTTTTCGAAATTTTCAGAACTCGGACGGCATTTGTATTTATATTTCGCCGCAGCTTTCTTTGCCATTATATCTTTAATAGCGTCAGTGAGCCAAGGAGCTGGTAGATGTTTTTCCTAATAGCGCTGACAGGTGCATGGGTGTCAAATAGGTCAACTAATTTTGATGTGAACAAATAAACTTTTTTATCAACACTTTCTGCAGTAACTAAAGGATTCCAATCAATTTTCTTAGCATCTTCACGAAGATCACAAAGATTCATACCACTAAAATTACGCTGCCACAGAACTTTCCGCTTTGCCTTAGGAGGACGAAGGGTATAGGAAAGGAAAATTAAATCATGATGAGAAAAGGCATCAGCACTGCATTGGCCATGCTTAGCAACATGATTAGTAGAGGAAACAAGAATTAGGTCAAGAAGGGATGGAGTGCGATTAGGAAGATGATGGGTAGTATTGAGAGGAAGGATAGAAAGATTGTAGGATTGTGCCGCGTGGCGGAAACGGATACAGCGAGAGTCATTTTTAACCTGGCATGTGTTAAAATCTCCCATAATAATTGTGTGGCTGTACGAAAGGGTGAACTTTTCTAGCAGGCTCTCAAAGGACCCAAAGAAGTCTATATCTGAAGACGGGCAGTAATAGACACCGACTAAAATCTTCGTGTGCTGAAGCTCTATCTCCAAGAAGAGATGCTCACCCGCAGTAGAGGGAGGTGGCTGTGCCGATACATCAATGACGTTAAAAGGAATATGTGAGCGCAAATAAATAGCGACACCACCACCAACCGTTGCTGAACCACGATCATTCCTTATTAGATTGTAACCAGGAAGAATATATGGAGTAGACGAGTGACACAGCCTGAACCAGGTCTCCGATACAAGAATAGCATCAATGTCCTTACAGGTAAAGCTTGTTTTAACGTGTCATGAAGTGATTGGAAGCTTCTAAAACTATCAATACTGTCAAAAAAAAAAAAAAAAAAAATTATAAAAACAAAATAAATAAATAAATAAAAATAAAATAAATAAAAATAAGATTAAGAAAATATATAAATATAATAAGAATATAATATATAATGTATAATAAGAATAAAATATAATAAATATAATATAAATAATATAAAAGTAAATCAAATTTTCAATCCACCCGCCAGTTGAGTGTTAGAGTAAGAAATTTAACTATGAACACTGTTTTAGAACAACTAAAAATGAAAAGAACAATAAAATTTACAAACCATTAATCATTTCTGAATGCAAACTATTATAATATATCAAATTATTATATTTAAAACCGAAACGTAACCTGCCTTCATAAACCACACAAGCGTCAACTGGCAGTATGGTCAAACGACCTTAGCCTGTTCCAATGGACGAAGTACTCAGAGGTAAGTCAGGTAAGAAATGTCAAGTTGACGCTTGTGACGTCCAATGACAGCAAATGACAGCATCAGAACAACAAAAGTGTCAGTCAGTGAGTTGGTAATTGGTAATATGAAAATAAAACATTGAATTTAATTAAAAGTGATTGAAGAAAAAGTTATTGAGTATGTACCCTAGTTTCAAAATGTAATTTTAGAAAGTAGGTACATGCCAAAAAACTGGTACCAGTGAAAAGTAGATAGGTAAATTAACAAATGCTGATGACACTTTTAACAATGATACGGACGACAGAAAAATACAGTAGGTAATTACTTCTTGCTGCGCTTACTCCTCGTGTTGACACCCTTCGATGGTTCCGGCTGTGATTGAAGACAATCCTTAATGTTGGCCAACTCGGAAAGCGAAGCTACACGGTGTCGCAAACCATTGCCATCAAGGACGTAGACAAAGCCCTGTCGCGACCAGCACTTGTCAACTCCAAATCGTTCACGCGCAGCCATAAAAACTTCATGTCGTCCCTTCGTTAGGAACTCTGACAGAGTTACACCACTCCCCTTCAGTGCAGTTTTGGCGAACCATACTTTGTCTCTTACCGCAACATCCACAAACTTGACGAGAATGGGCCTGGGCTTTTGCGCACTGGATTGGCGTCCCATTCGATGACATCGCCCTATACACGGTGCAGTGAATGTTTCAATGTTATTTTTTTGTTGGACAACATTCACAACGACTTGTATGGTATCTTCTGTCTTTTCTTCGGTGACTCCGTGCAGTAGAAGAATTTTACGGCGACCACGCATCTCGATAGCGTCGACCTGGTGTGCCAGCTTCTCGACCTGTTTCTGGAGCAGACCAAGTGACCCCAACATAAAAGTTTTAAATGAAGCGAAGTCGGCTATAATATCTGTTGGATATAATATCTGTTAAGTATATATTCATAGTTATATTTCATACAAAGATCTTTAGACTTTGTTGGCAGGCGCAGATGGCAAACCAATTTAGGATAAATGCAATCAACGGATCTCGACTAGGTACCCTCTAATATAAAAAAGAAAAAAAATACTTTAATAATGCAAACAAGACGTATCATGCAGAGATCCGCTTTCTTGTCATCTCGGACAACAAAATACATCTTTGATCAAGGGGTATTACACGTAGCCTCTGAGCAAAAGCCCAGTTTCATATCGAAGTGTTTCTTCGAAAGAAAAACTATGAAACAATGCGTTCAAACCTCGAGTTGAACAAATTTATAAGGAAAAAACCTTTTCGCCTGATATATCATGCATCCATTCTAGATTTTCTCCATCAGGGAGACTGGATAATTAAAATAGATATCTTTCAAGCACACTTCCATTTGTCGAGTGCGAAAAAGGCCACTACCATTTCTTAAGGGTGATTTACGAAGACCAGGTAAAATCAGACCAGCCATACCTTTTTCTTCCGTAACATCGTAACATGCTGCGTCGTGACCATGCGCGAGACCATGCGTGCAGTGGGTGTCGGTTTCTAGTGTATCTAGACGACTCCCTACTGGTCAATAAAGACCAATCCAAGTTATGCTTTCAGGCTGCGGAAGCCGTGACGCACTTGGGGAAAAAAATATTTTGGCTTCTAATGGTCAATGAAGACCAATCCAAGTTATGCTTTCAGGCTGCGGAAGCCTTGTAGCACTTGGGAAAATGTATTTTGGCTTCTAATGGTCAACTGAGACCAAACCAAGTTATGCTCTCAGGCTGCGGAAGCCGGGTAGCACTTGGTAAATCTATGACGGCAAATGAATTATGAGAAGTCTATTTTATCGCCAACTCAAGATCTGGAGTGTGTAGAGAGTCGTTGGCAGACAGGAGTACAAGAATACAATGGCAGTACCACTAACAAGAAGAATACCCTGCCTGAACATTGCCTTAGTACTGCAAAGTATATTGGGCCAGTTAAACGTTGCGACCTTCCTGGTGGCGCGGTACAGACTTCACTGTTGAAGAAACTGTACCAAAATACGATATAGTGACGCGGAGCTACGTGTCACATAGTGCTAATTTTAGAGAGCCTGCAACCCATTTCCTGGCAATGTACGCTTCGGATAGGGGCTGAGGGTGCTCATTTGAAGGCCAAGTTAATGTCCAATACCATTTGCAAACTACCAACGAAATGGGCATTGCAGCAAGTATGAGCTGCATTGGTAAATAGCAGCTATCGCGAGTACATACACTTATCAGTACATCATGTGCCAGACTAATACAACAACAAAAAAGCGAACAGGCTTACGTGGAGGCAATCACCAACATTTGTGAGTTGCTGGCTTCCTAGTTAATCTTCTACCTCGGGCGACTGCGGAAGTCTTTTGAAGGTGAACGAGGTATATAACCAATAGCGTTAGTCGGTTGTTAGTGGCAACTTCTACCTCAAGCGACTGCAGAAGTCTTTCGGAGGTGACCGACATAAACAACCAATAGTGTATGTGAGGTTTGTTAGTGGCAACTTCTACCACAAGCGACTGCAGAAGTCATTTTGAAGAGGAGGGGTTTAAAAAGAATAAAGTAAGTTGGTAATTAGTAGCAACTTCTACCTCAAGCGACTGCAAAAAGTCTTTTGGAGGTAAGGTTCGAGGGCGTCTCGAAAAACAGTCTTAGTACGTACTGATCGACTACAGCATCGAAACAGATAAACAGCATACACAAAAGCTCTCAACTGAAAATGGGTTTATCTAACATTCTAACATGGATGTTCCTCCACTAAACGAGGACCTAAGTACTGGCAAAATTTGAACAGTGCCTGGGGAACTTACCTAGTAGGAGTCACCTCGAGCTTTCTGGTTTCAGAACTGAAAACCCAGAGCAATCGAACAACCATTTAAAACTCTTCACGGGGAACCATAATAATTGTAGTGACATCATCCTCTCCTCCACAGGTAAAACATTAAACCTCTAAGTTTTGAGGAGGAGGGGGGGTTCATAAATAAGTCATTCCAAAGCAATACCTACTAAATACCAGTCGAAGTGACTTACAACCTTTTTACTCGATATCTTGTCGAACTGTCTGAAAAACCCCCAATTGCCCTAACCAGCGGAAATTGCAGCAGATTTTATGTATCTATTTTTACAAGAAAAGTTAGTTAAGTTAGTTTTGTGGACCCCAAGAGCAAGAAACTTTTTCTAATTTCACAATAAAACAAACATTACAGACCATAGGAGTAGCTAAACTGAAAGGTGTCATACCATAATTTACATGGGATCCACAAATAGTTTTAGATTGAATATCGATATAAGTAGTTTACGAAGATTTCAAAATCTTATCAACCGACTTCCAAAGGGGGAGTAGGTTGTAAATTTGACTGTATGATTTTTTTATTGCTTTAAATATCTACAGCCTTTTTTTTCTATTACCCACAATTGGGGCCAATAAACTGATACCTGATAATAGATAAATACGAGGGTGGATTGAAAAGTAATCGGCCTAACCAAGAAAATAAATACATAATAAATGAAATATATTTTTATTTTTCAACGTAATCACCATCAAGTTCAATGCACTTTTGCCATCTTCCCTTCCAAGCATTTAGCCCGTTGAAAAAAATGATTCTTCCTTAGAGTCAAAATATGCATCTACTGCTGCTTTGACCTCGTCATTTGTCAAAAATCTTTGACCTCCCAAGTGCTCTTTTAGGTTAGGGAACAGAAAAAAGTCTGACGGTGCCAGATCAGGTAAATAAGGTGGATGCGGTAACAGTTCAAAGCCACAGTTGTGAATTTCTGCCATTGATTGGACAGACGTGTGAACACGAGCGTTATCTTGATGAAACAGGACTTTTCTTCTGATCATTCCTGGACGTTTTGCTTTTATTTCCTCTCGTAAACGACGTAGTAAGGTGCAGTAATAATCAGAGTATATAGTCTGACCCCTTTCAAGATAATCAACCATAATCACACCCTTCGAGTCCCAGAATACTGAAGCCATCACCTTACTTGCTGATAAAATCGACTTAGCCTTTTTGGGGGGTGGTGAACCAGGTATTTTCCACTGTTTTGATTGTTTTTTTTTTGTTTCCGGTGTACAGTAATGAACCCATGTTTCGTCCATAGTAACAAAACGATTCAAAAAAATCACATTCATCAGCTTCAAATAACTCCAAACAGTCGCGTGCAATAGTCAATCGCATCCTTTTTTGCTTAACTGAAAACAGTCGCGGAACCCACCTCGCAGACACCTTGTGGAAACCCAACTAGTGACTATTATGTTTTGAGTACGTTCATAAGAGATGCCTATAATCTCGGCTATCTCTCTAATTTTCAATCTGCGGTCTCCCATAATTAAATCGAGTATTTTTTTAATATTTTCGTCAGTAGTGGACGTCGAAGGCCTTCCAGAGCGGGATTCGTCTTTCACACTCTCTCTACCACGCTTGAATTCTGCTATCCATTTTTTGACGGATGAATATAAAAGAATGCAATCCCCTAATGTACTGACCATATCATCATGGATGGCTTTTGATGACAGCCCCTTCTTAATGACGGCACGCTGCTCGATTTGCTCCATTTGCGGAAATGATGTCAGCTTGATTTGTTAATAAATTTATAAAATTAAAACTAATTATCGCACACGTTTCAAACTTCACACAATTAACAGGTCTGAACTGAACTAAATAATGTGGGTAGATTTGATTTTTAGAACTACATGGTGTTTTCAATCCACCCTCGTACTTCTAATAGATAAATGTGCATCTAGTTAAAATAGGAGAACGGCAGCAAAGGACCTAAGTAATCTAATTTACTATAAATATAGATATGGATCATAGTATATATCTATAATTCATATATATATATATATAATATATATATATATATATATATATATATATATATATATATATGAATTAATATAAAATCTATATATAATATATGAATTATCTTTATATATATAATTCTACTGTACGTGTGTATGTAATTGAACACCGTAACGGATCTCAAGTGTCGCGGATGATGATGTGAACCAGCATTCAGGTACTTGTCCGTGTGTGTGGGTTTGCGGTACACAGTGTGTCCGAGAGAACCACTCTCTCTCACTGTTACTTTGACATCGAAATAAAAAAGTATCCCAACTTTAACCGGGAAGATGGATATCGACTATCGACGTCGTGGAATCCGGTGATCAGCAAATGTACTCGCCACCTCACCGAACGCCCGCTTGCTGATACTATCAGTGTGGTATGCCGTAGTGGCTCTCCGAACACAATAGTTAGTGACGACGAAGTGAGGGTAGTTGAACAAACCCGCACTTCACGAAGACGACGATGAGCTGAAGCCAGTCCACCCGTGACCACGGCTCTTGTAACAGGGCCGAAACGTCGGGTAATAAAGAGGTATGTATATATCTCAATAATCGCGTAAAAGACCCGTTAGTCTTAAGTTTATAATGTGTACAAAACGCGAAAGTTTAAAGAAGTACCTATAGGCTATTATAATTATAGATTAACTAATATATACCTATTCTTATTTTCAAAGTCAAAATTTTAAGCTAAAATAATTATAACTGAAAACTTAATTATCTTTATCCTTAATCATCATAGCGTTCTTTTCCATATTTCTCACGTCTTCATTTATAACTTTTTGTATTTTAAAGCAATGAGTTTGCTTAAACTATTCTTAAAATATTAAGAAAGAAATTATAAATAGATGTTGTCGGTAGTGGTCATCGTAGCTCAGTTGGTCAGAGCAGTCCCCCTGTTAGGGAAAGGCCGTGGGTTCGAATCCCGCCGATGACATCAGTTTTTGTGATCTATTTATAATTTCTTTCTTAATATTTTAAGAATAGTTTAAGCAAACTCATTGCTTTAAAATACAAAAATATATGGATTTAGGTAGGATTCATCTAAATTCAGTGTTTAAATATCGTTGTAACACGATACACTGGTACCGTTAGTTCGTTAGAACGGCGGTAGGTGGATCCAACGCTAACCTTAATAGCGCGATGTAGAAATTATGAATATGATATGAAGCAAAAATTCGATGTTGTCGGTAGTGGTCATCGTAGCTCAGTTGGTCAGAGCAGTCCCCCTGTTAGGGAAAGGCCGTGGGTTCGAATCCCGCCGATGACATCAGTTTTTGTGATCTATTTATAATTTCTTTCTTAATATTTTAAGAATAGTTTAAGCAAACTCACTTAATAGCGCGATGTAGAAATTATGAATATGATATGAAGCAAAAATTCGATGTTGTCAGTAGTGGTCATCGTAGCTCAGTTGGTCAGAGCAGTCCCCCTGTTAGGGAAAGGCCGTGGGTTCGAATCCCGCCGATGACATCAGTTTTTTGTGATCTATTTATAATTTCTTTCTTAATATTCATTTATAACAATGCTGTATGTTTTCCAGAGGCACATCAATATGACGGTTTTACATAAAAATAAAACCGATATTATGTGCCGAGAAGGAAAACATACAGCATTGCAGGAAGTTCTTCCGGGTGAAGACTGTGACAAACTCAAATGGCGGCGCTCCCCACCTTGCTGGTGCGACTTTGGTGACATCTGTCAAATGTCAGGGAAACGTCGTTCCGTTTCCGGTAGCAAGATCGCACAAAGATATAAGTATACACCTGCTTCTTCATATATTACAATGCTGTATGTTTTCCTTCTGGGTACATAATATCGGTTTTATTTTTATGTAAAACCCTAAAACCGTCATATTACCAGTCAGTAAAACAATATGAAATTGTATAAAATAATGACTGTATAATATCTGACTGATAGACTGATTATATAAACTGATCTTATATTAGTATTATATCTAGACTTACATATTAATTACAAACAAAAGAAATGTACATTATAGCAAGGTGGGGCTAACATCTGCGTGCTTATAACAAGTACGTGCTTATATATTTGCACGTACTGAAATATTATTATTTATCATTATTTTTAATATTTATTACCTAGTAAGCACTTTGGAGATGAAATACAGAAATACATTAATTAATAATGTGCTATGGCTCGCCATAAAATACCTACAACGCTATCCGATCAACCTTTGATACGAAAACGGGAGACTCACCACTAGATTAAAATGTAGACCTTTTCAATCTGAAGGTATACCTAATATTGCTGAGGTACGTAACGAAACTAGAAGTATTTTTGTTTGCAAAGAAACAACTTAAGCCCACCGAGCATGATCCAGTTTTGATTGTCGTTATTTATATTATATATAAGTATATTGACGTTATTATATCCAAAACCCATAATAGATCCCGGGGACGATCATTCACAACTTGACAATAACGAAGTCTATTCAATAGAAAAAAAAAACAATCGATTTTTTTTCTTTCGATAATACCTACTGGTATTGTATTACTGTAAAAATATAAGAAAGCAAAATATCTTTAACCACTAAAAATATAACACCCCCAAAAAAACTCCCACTTATTTACCCCCATGACTTGGGGGATAATCCCCTAAATAGGTAACCCTGATTTAAACGATAATATTGTCATAAGTCGTACATGAGTTTACATGACTCACTATAGTCACAATGATTTATTTACGTCTATACATAGGTAGCGTAAATTTTCGCTTCAAATCAATCGTTCGAGATAGACGATCTATGTGCCTTCTTCTTTTTTTAAAAACGTGGCTCCATCGATATTTATCGATGATTTCGCCAATGTCAAGGTAATGCTTGATTAGTTGATAGTCCCGCACAGAAGAACTAGTTATTCCTAACTAGCTCCATCTAGTGCAGGACAAGAAACGTTGTTCGGTATGAGTGTATGGAAACCCGATTTTTGCGGAGCGCCAGAGGTAACCTAAAAAGCCACCTGCCACGCGCTCAGCAAAAATCGAACTCCCCATCTATGTACCTGCCGTCGTCGTCGGTACGCGTAGTCAATTGACATTGTCGTTTTGAATGATCGTCCCCGGGATCCATTACTTTGTACAATCTAGACCTCTTATAATATCTCTATGATCTAGACTTACCATTCGCTTTTGAACGTACTGCCGAGTGCCACCTGCTACCTACCATAGATAAAAACTTACTTCGTCAAACTGCCAACTTCAGATCAGTCAGTCATAGTTTGTTTCTTTTGACATTCGAGTTGAATGTAAAAGGACACGCGAACGAAGGCAAAGTTTCGCCAACGTTCGCTTTTAGCCAGGTATTAATCTTTAAATTAAATATATTGTCAAATTTACTACGATAAATATCTAATGAAAATTAGAATTGAACTATTGTTTCAGTAAAACTGAAAGAAGTTATGATATGATTGAGGTTATATTGGTGTCTTCTGTGCCACATATCAAAAATGTGAATTTACTTATTATTATTGTCCTATAAATTATTCATTTATGATTTGAGTTTTCAGAACAATTATGTCACGACACAAACATCATGAGGAGACTGATAAACTTACCCGTATTGCTATCGTGAATGCGGATCGCTGTAAGCCCAAAAGATGTAGACAAGAATGTAAAAAGAGCTGCCCCGTGGTGCGTATGGGCAAGCTGTGTATTGAAGTCACTCCCAATGACAAGATAGCTACTATATCCGAAGAACTGTGCATTGGCTGTGGTATATGTGTCAAGGTAAACTAACTTTTATTTTGCGGAACTAAATAGGTAGGTACTTACCTAATAACTTAATATTCAAATTAATTATCTATCAAATAAATACATGTAGGTACAACTATAGTAACATAATGGTAGCTTGTACTCATAAAAGATTTTTATTTACAGAAATGCCCATTTGATGCAATTACTATTATCAATATACCATCGAACTTGGAGAAGCATACTACTCACAGATACTCCAAGAATTCCTTTAAACTTCATCGATTGCCAATTCCAAGACCTGGAGAGGTCCTGGGACTTGTTGGCCAGAACGGTATTGGCAAATCTACTGCATTGAAGATTCTTGCTGGGAAACAGAAACCTAATTTGGGACGTTTTGCTGTAAGGAGTAATATGTTGTATTAAAAGTTTGGTTTTCATCTTCTATAATATAAAAATTAATTGCTGAAGGTGTTGCTAAGCCCAAATTTTGAGAGCAACTGAACCGATTTTGTTAATTTCTTTTTTGGTTGTGATCATTACTATCAGGAAAAGGTTCTTATGGAGAAAGGTTTGGCAAAATATTAGAAAAATTTATGAGGCATGAAGTTCACCGGGACAGCTAGTTGGTAATAGATTTATATTCTCTATGGCCTTACCCAACTATGGTTTAGATAGAAGTTTGACAATAGAATATACTCTATGAATCTCATTAGGTTTACATTAGCTTTTATTACTTTGGGATCCTTGAATTGGTTTCAATTCGAGGATTCTAAAGTTACAGTTATTAAATTAAATTAACTAAAATTATTCTGATGTTTGAGTAATTAACTAATTAAACATAAATAATAGCATGTATGTAATAGAATCAAATAAATTACCGGTAGGTTATGTATAAACTTAGATCTAATTTATTTGCCAGGACCCCCCAGACTGGCAAGAAATCCTTTCTCACTTCCGAGGATCAGAGTTACAAAACTATTTTACAAAGATTCTGGAAGACGATCTAAAAGCACTGATCAAACCACAGTATGTGGATCAAATCCCTAAAGCTGTTAAAGGCACTGTTGGTCAACTTCTAGACAAGAAAGATGAAAGAAAAAACCAAACTCAAATCTGTAAGATGTTGGGTGAGTAACTTCATTGTAGTTGCATTTAATAATACTACTTACATACGTACAATAAATACAACCCTGAAACGGTAGGCAGAGACATATTATGGCGGGGCTATATCTGCTATTTGGGCACTTTTTATGATATTTTGTGTGCGACCAATAGTTTATACATATTTCCCTGAACCGGAAAAACATAGGTACAGTACTACTCATTAGAAATTTTTAATAAACAAATTATTTTCTTATTTAGATTTGTCACACATTCGTGACCGTGAAATATCTGCCTTGTCTGGAGGAGAGTTGCAGCGGTTTGCTATCGCTATGGTATGCATCCAAGATGGGGATATATTTATGTTTGATGAACCTTCTTCTTATTTGGATGTCAAGCAGCGACTGAATGCTGCTAGAACAATCAGATCCCTCATCAGCCCTGACAAGTAAGTTGTTCTATAATACCTTAGTGATATGGAACCTGCTTTTCTCTAGATATGCCTCACTATTTTATAAACAACCTCTTACATTTCATTTTGATGCACAAGATTATGTCAAATATTTTATGTGTGATGTACTTTTCTTTTTTTGTCTAGGTTCATCATTGTAGTAGAGCATGACTTGTCAGTGCTAGACTACTTGTCAGACTTCATTTGCTGTCTCTATGGCATACCTGGTGCTTATGGTGTTGTTACTATGCCTTTCTCTGTTAGGGAAGGTAAGACCTTTCTGTTATTTAAGTCTTAAATTAAACAAGCATGGTTTGATTCTTGTTTGCTAAAGTTGTGTCACCTTTCAGGTATTAATATATTCCTTGACGGGTTCGTCCCCACTGAGAATATGAGGTTCAGAACTGAGTCGTTAGTTTTTAAGGTTGCTGAGTCGGCAACTGAAGAGGAAGTAAGTAATATTCTTGTAGAATATAGTTTAGAAATAATTTAATAAAATATGTAACTTGAAACTATTTTTCTTCCTCTCAGATTAAAAGGATGAACCATTACGAATACCCAGAAATGTCTAAAAAGATGGGCGACTTCGCCTTATATGTTCAGGCTGGTGAATTTTCGGATTCTGAAATTTTGGTGTTGCTTGGAGAAAATGGTACTGGCAAAACAACATTCATTAGAATGTTAGCTGGTAATTTGGAGCCTGATGATGGTAAGAAGATTCTTATCTCAAATATTATTTCTTGTTAACTAGCTGTCTTCCTCAGGCATTGTACGACTGCATATTATTTTTGTAGATTATGATTATCTCTAAAAGTAATTTTTGTCGTGCGTAGGCAATATCGTTCGTTAGTACACTTTCATGCTCTTTGCACTAATACGCGAGAGTGATTCAGAAGTAAGGTTTAGTTTGGTCTATATTTTCGTAATCGGAGCGTGTTGCTGGTGCTATACCGGATAATATCAAACAAACCGAACTGAGGTATCCAATGCACATAGATATGAACATAGAATAGAACGCGATCAATTTTTTTTTTTATGTTTTAATGGCAACACCGGGCTCATGTGTCAAATTTGTGAAAGTTGTCAAAGATGTCGAGCTTCGGATATGTTGTCTAAAATTCGTCATAAAAAACGGAATTGTATTTAATTATAGTATTCGCTGTGATATTTAACTAAAATAGGAATAAATCTTTCGAAAATCGTAACAGATTCATGTTATATAATAATGTAGACATCATTTTCAAAATGAGGTTATAGTTGTATGCAATAAGTGTATTTTCATGAACTTGAACCTATTTAAGTTGTTCTGATGGCTAGAACTGAGTTATTTGATCTGTTTTTTCATCCCATCTTTCAAAAATGTTTAAAACATGTGGAATCGTGCTCGAATAATGAAGGTATAAACTACTCATCGTAGACTTATTTGTTTGATACACTATTTTCTATTCAATTGTTTATTGTTTTATAATATTTATGTTAACATCGTTTATAAATATAATTAGGTGGAATATTCATATAAATTTGTTGCAAAATTTTGTATTACATACAATTTTAGATGAACTTCTGTGAATTGTGCTTTAGTAAGTTCTAAACTTCAATCACAAGACAATCTACAAATTAAATTCTATGATCACTGTTCAGAAATCACCAGTCCCTAGATTGTAGGCTACATAATTAATTTGATATTACAAAAAATTACTTTGTAATCAGGTTCCGGGCAGCTGCCTCAGTTACATATTAGTTATAAGCCACAGAAGATATCACCAAAGTCTCAAGGGCTTGTGAGGCACCTGCTGCATGAAAAGATCAGAGATGCATACATACATCCACAGGTAAATAAAATATTAATTTATTTAATCTACTAAAATAGTTAAATCTGTGTCTGTACAGTTAAAAAAATACAAAAAAAAGGAGTTAGTCATTTTTGTAATTCTTCAATTGGCTACTTTTTATTCTGCTAATATGTTCTTGTGGTAATTAGGAATAAGGACGGAATCACAGAATTTGCTAGTTGCATTTATAATAGTGGGATGATCATAATTTTAATCTTTACCCTTATGCTTTCAGTTTATCACAGATGTGATGAAACCCATGAAAATTGAAGAGATAATAGATCAGGAGGTCCAGAATTTATCTGGTGGTGAGTTGCAGAGAGTTGCGTTGGTGCTTTGTCTCGGCAAGCCAGCCGATGTATATCTAATTGATGAACCTTCTGCGTACCTTGATTCTGAACAACGTTTAGTAGCTGCTAAAGTTATTAAGAGGTGAGTTAATTTTGTCTTCTTTAAAGGAGATTGGGCACAAATGTATGGAGTCAGGGCCCACCCCTCAATAGTAACATTGTGATCTACCATTTCATAGGGCTTTTTAACCCCTAACAAACACGATGCACAATCACTTGTGACCCTGCACAATTTGGACGTTTTATTGATATCAGAAGCCCACTGTACGGATTCCACAAATATTAAATTCCAAAATTATGAGTGCTATGTCACACAACACCCCGATGGGACAGGGCATGCTGGTGCTGCGATAGTCGTCAGAAAATCATTGAACCATCATGTGATGCCTGAGTATAGAACCAGCGAAATTCAAGCCACAACGATATCCGTTGAAGATAAAAATGGCTGCTTCAATATTTCTTCAGTATACTGCCCGACCAAGCATAACGTATCCGAAGAGATGTTTACGAGATTCTTTGAGACTCTCGGGAATAGATTTCTGGTGGGCGGAGACTGGAACTGCAAACATACATATTGGGGATCTCGGTTAACCAATACCAGAGGCAGACAGCTAAAACTCAGTCTAGATGCTAATAACCTAGTAACCGCTTCTACTTGTGAACCCACACATTTTCCACCAGACATCACTAAGACACCCGACTTGATTGACTTTTTTTTGTTATCAAAGGATTCTCTTCGCATTATGTCAAGTATGAGTCTTGTTATGATACTTCTTCAGCCCACTCGCCAGTTCTGCTCACTCTAAGTACTAAAATAATAGAACACGAAAGTCCAGCAAGACTGTATAACAAAAAAACAGACTGGTTCTTATTCAGGAAATATGTTGAGGAGAATATCCACTTAAAGATTGCTCTTAAGTAATTTTATTTAATTATATTATAAGTAATTTACCTATTCATTCATGAGTATTTCACTTCTATTGAGAGGTGGGCCCAACATTACCCATTCTCCTTTGATTTTTATTTATCTTTAATAATATTATGAAGTTGAAGAGTTTTTAATGGATTAATATTGGTTCAATGAAAAATTATTATTCAGTTTAATATTATGCCGTAATCTTGTAACATTTTGACCTGAAGTAGAGTTAAAAAATACAAATAAACTTATTACTAATATGTTACAATATAGATTACGAAGTTTGTTTTTTTTTTATTTTTTTAAACTAAATGTTATTCTATGTATGATAAGTAGGTATATATTAAGAAAGAAATTATAAATAGATCACAAAAACTGATGTCATCGGCGGGACTCGAACCCACGGCCTTTCCCTAACAGGGGGAGTACTCTGACCAACTGAGCTGCGATGACCACTACCGACAACATCGATTTTTTGCTTCATATATTCATAATTTCTACATCGCGCTAGTAAGGTTAGCGTGTTAAGCAAACTCATTGCTTTAAAATACAAAAATAAGTAGGTATATATATGTTTACTATTAAGTATTTAAATACATAACTATGTTGTATTATTATTTATTTATAATTTTCTTCGTTCAGGTTCATACTACACGCGAAACGTACAGGATTTGTCGTAGAGCACGATTTCATAATGGCGACGTATTTAGCGGACCGAGTGATAGTGTTCGAAGGGACGCCCTCCTCGAACGCGACAGCACACGCGCCACAATCGTTGCTCAACGGCATGAATCGCTTCCTTGAACTATTGGGCATCACATTCCGAAGAGATCCCAATAACTTCCGGCCGAGGATAAACAAATATGCATCTGTCAAGGTAAGATAATCATCTAACTACTGCTTCAGCTTTCCAATCTAACTGCCATCTGACCTCCAGAACCCTTTAGTAATGTCTAAGTTTAATAGTCTGATATTTTAGTTTTTTAACGGGCCATTTGCCTTCCTAAACCTAAGGGGAGACACTGCCTACCGTCGCCCCGGGGGTTATCCTTCCGAGGGCTTACCCGGGACGTCCAACCATGGAATTAAGGACGGGCATTCAAACAAAAAAAGAATTACACTGCCACCATGATATCCTTTTCTTGAGTATTGTCCATGAGTCAGCTAGTAAACCACTAAGAGTAAAACCAAAAGATCGTTATGCGAGTAAAATTCGTGTCGACTGGCTCACGCGCATTAATGATGCGGGTTAAAAATGATGTTGTATTGTATGCATGCACTGGGCGTCGAGCGTAAAGTTCAATTTCCCGCTCAACGGCCCAGCTGGCGTTTTAAATACGTCGCGATTTTTTAACGCCCGTGCGAACGGTGCATCGAACCCATTGGACTACTCCATCAAAGGTTTATCTAACTGATATTCGTAATTCTAATGTACATTGTGTTTGTTACAGGACATAGAACAGAAGAGGGCTGGCCAATATTTCTTCTTGGAAGATTAGAAAAAAAAATAACAAATTGTATTTTATGTAAATTGTATGTCACAAAAATAGTGACTTGCTTCATTATATATTTCCAATTAAATGTATTACGGCAATAAATCATGTTTTATACAAACACATATCCATTATTTGTAATAGTTTAAAAAATACAAGTTACAATGGTGCATTATGTTGGCAAAGACATTTTTTATTCAAGTTGGTAACTCTGAAATATTTTAAATACAATAAAACCGGTATTATAGAAAAGTATTATTATGTACCCTTCCGAATAAATAACAATGATGTTTTGTCTTCTACTCGAACTGCAAAGATTATTATTGAGCTGAGTTTACGAAGCTCTTTCTTAGGCGACTCGTGTATTTCGTTCGTGATCGAACTCGTGGACCAAACGTTTTGAAATTTGCCACGGTCATAGTGACCATCACCGTGAGTGCATATATCTGAATTCATAAAGATCGGTCCAGTCGCTAAGGAGTTCGACCCGGATCGACAAACTCAGCTCAATTATTGCAACAGCATAATGCATTGCATACCTAGTTATTATGTCGGCTCTTAGAATTTTGGTTTTAATTATAGAGTGGCTATTAGGGCCTGGTAACGACAATAGGCTTGCCCCCAAAATTACTGGCCAAGTGTAAGTGTATAACACCCTTGTCTAGTGTATGTAGTTTTTGGGGTAATAATCACATTAGCTTTTTTTTTTTGTTGATGTTGTGACCCACATTACTTTCTACTCATGGCCTATTCAGAAAATTCAGACCCGGTCTGGCTTTGTCGATATCCACAGAGAAGCATCCACCCGCGTCGTGGTTAACGAGGAATTTAAGGTTGGCTATCAGACCGTGATTTCCGCAAATTCAGAAATTGCTCTGATTTTAACTACGCTACCAGTTATAATTGAGACTCTAGCAGACGACGACGAAGAAGCAAAAACTATATATATTAAGGTATCTTACTAGGTAGGTACTAAGTTGCATCAGATGGTCAGTAGTAGGTAAATTTTCTACGCCAAATTCTATGGCTTGATTTGACGTGGGTATTCGAATAACTTCTAGAACCAGCACAAGACCCAGATCTGAAGACTGAATTGTAGACACTAGCCCTAACTTAGACCGCTGGCCGAAGTTGGCGAGACCATGTCCGCTTCGACTTCAGTCACTCGATCGACTTAATTAACCAATGATATCGCAGAAAAATTCGGTCACGTGATCAGATTTGAAACTTTCTACGATATCATTGGTTGGAGCTTTAGCTGTGCTAGATCTAGGTCTGCAGATATAGCTGTTATTACCTGTGCAAGATAAATTAAGTATAGAAGTACCTATAGAAAGAGACGAATGGTAAGTGGGCCTCCAAAGCGATCTTGTATACCTAAATAAACGGAAGGCTGAAAAAATAGCATGAGACAATACAATACAATATACTATAATATAACTATAATAGTAGGTATGTACAATTGGCGGCCTTATCACCAAGGGACCACGGTCTCGGCCGGTGTAATCCTGGGTCCATGCTGCAACGATGATTAGGCTCATCTCATAAGCCATGTTCGTTTTAATTCCCGTTAAAAGTTAAATTTAATCTATCTATACCTATATAGAAATGGGGAATATCCCCTTAGCTCTCGAGAACTGCTTATGCTCCAATGATGGTTAACCCTCTATGGATAACCCTAGATCTGGAGGCAAGCCAAAAAATCGAAAATTTGACCTAGCCCAAAGGGATCAAAAGTTATAGGCCAAAGCCTATGGCGTGGTGCGGCGCGAGGCACCGCGCAAGACACCGTACTAGTATGATAATAGGTAAGTCTCGAAAGGGTAGACAGAGCCTCAGAGGCGCTTATATCGCCAATTAACCCCAACGTAATAGGTGGCGAGTCTGTCGTTTCTGGGGAGTATATTTGCCAGAGCCTCGTCCGTTTGTCAACAGGTGCACCGCGTACAGATGAGGATGACTTGGACCCTAAAGATGTTAGTATAGGGCCCTTTTGCGCCCTAAAAAATAAAACCGGTAAGTTTAGGGTACCTACCTACTTAGCTAGTTTTATAATAATAAACTTAGTCATTCTTATGATAATTTGAATGAGCGTTGTGATGAATAATATACACTTACTTAATATTAAAATTTAATACCAATAGTACATACTTACCTACCTAAGTAATAAAAAGATGAGGAAGTTTGTCGATAAATAAAGGTATCTACAAATTGTATCGGAATACTTGATGAACAGAACGACGACTTTGGGCGTACCTACTAGGCACGTCATAAATCTACCAAGTTCTATGAAGTAAGTTGAGTCATTTTATTTTTAGCCTGATGATGTACATAGTTAAGGAGCATTAATCATACAGATATTAAAGCTAACTCATTTACTGTAAGTTACGTGTTCAATGTTTTCGTCATGGTAGGTTTACCCAACGAATGGCGTGCAGATTTGCTAGATCGTCCGAATTTTATATGTGTAGGATCTGCTTACTTGTTTTTACCTACTTAAATTTCCATTTTCACACAATCGATTAAAGTAAAACCCAATTACTATGATTAAGGTACCTAATTTAGCTTTTCTTTTTCAATAAGAATACGGGCAACAAATACTAGTTAGGTACTAACATTCCGGTTAACCCCACACACAATGTAGGTTTTTTTTAAGTCCGCGGAAGCGCGGGCGCTCTCGTCTATTGCCGGGTGTCTCTGGTATGCACCACAATGTAGGTAAGATAAAAGTGCTTGTAGGTAAAGAGTGGGTTCACTTGAAGCATAAGGTGAACTCATTCTTATAAGCGGTTTTAGCTGTGAAATGAGTCACATCACATCCTTTAGGTAGGTAGGTACTTACACCGACCACCACAAACTTGTGGTGGTCGGGCGGGGATCCAACTCAAGTCAACATGTAGGCCGATGGCTTAGCCATAAAGCTATTGGACGCTTAGGCGCTTTGCAGACGGCGGGGCGGGCCGGGCCGGTCAATTTCACGGCGAACGATAGCGCAAAGGGAATCCTATACTACCAACGCACATGAAGGGCAAAAATACCGCGCCGCAGGTGCAGGTGCCCGTCGGACACTGGCGGCGCACACAAATGATGCGTGATCCACGCGGGCATCAACGGGCAGACGCGGTCTTTATTACTTCGCGGTCAAAAAGACCGGCCCGCCCCGCCCCGTCTGCAAAGTGCCTTAGGCTCACTCGAAGGTCGTCGGTCGAAGTTACTTTGTATTAAAGTAGGTAACAAATAACATGGGATAATGGCGACTTGCTGCTAGATCACAGAAGCCGTTCATAAAAATATATTAATTACAACCAGTGAAGATCACAACAATTAACTATAACACTTCCAGATTACGGTTTTGCCGTGAACCCTATTACCTTCCTGTTAAGATGCATCCACACTGCACGCTGCATTTAAAATTGTTGTAAAGAGTAACCACCTTCATAACTCGTTTCGTAGAAGAACATGGAAGGTCGACGCATCTCATCCCAAATAGTGTCCCGGACCAGTAGTGATTATTTGATTAAAAGGATAAACTAGTCGCATTTCGAATTGGCCCATTTGGGCCGGTTAGGTTGGGGCTCGCGGTTGCTTCTCGCGCCCTTGTCATGCGACGCCGACGCGGGCAAGTCGATGTACGATGACATCATCGCCAGCGAACAGCTTACGTGGCGCCGTATTTGACAGTGGTCACAAACCTATACACACTTTAGTTATTTTTCATTGTAGGATAAAATACCTCTTACTACTTTCCAATAAATACATAAGCACATACCTATTAGGAAAGGTACTTACCTCATACCTGTAATAAAATCATCAAAATTTAATATGCCGTCAATCGTGGCAACTTTACCATATTTTTTTACTTTTATGCCATTTACTCCAACATGAAGCTAGCTATGAAAGTTTTACTTGATCTATATGGTAAAAAAGAACCGTCTGTTTTGGTTGAATTATTTAATTCTACAAAAAAACAATATAGAATCGCTGTTATAATTGAAAGTATGAGCGGGGTAAAATTGACACATTTTTGGCAACTTTACCTAGCCTTTAGTTCACATAGAATGTGTGCCCCAGAGTGCACGCGACGTAAAGTTACTAAAAGTCCTAGCGCTAAAAAAGCGATGTATGTATTTTTGAAGCAGCCATCTTCGTTTAAATTGGTAATACCAATACATAGGTAAAGTTGCCCCAAGAATTTCTCAAATTTCATAGAAATGGGTGAATGTCATCAGGGTTGTCAAAAATAATAAAACTTTTTTATTACCTACCTAATTTATAATTGAACCGCGCAATAGGAACATAAAAGTCCTCCAAAATTATAAACAAGAAAATACGTATTTCACGTAGATAATATAATATATAAGTGAGATGATATAAAATATACCTTATTTACCTTACTTCCGTACCTTAGTTACCTTACGTAGTTACCTTATTTCCGTAGGTACCTACATAATTTAAAAAAAATGTGTCCAAAATTAAAACATCTAAAACTATTCTTTCTTTAGTCGATAATCAGAATAAACAAAATAAACAACCTCTATAAAAGTAATTCAGTCTCTTGTTATCTTATTATTATTGGCACCTATCAGTTGAACTTCTTTCATCATCATTCCTTCAAAAAGTAAAATTGTTTTTTGTCTATAATTCTTCAACATAATCTACAAAATTATCCTCCAAAACAATAAACAAATAAATACCTATCACCTATATAATACCTAACATAAACAAATAGCAATAAAATTATAGGTACCTACCTATCTATTATTAAAGTTATTGTTCTGAATAACTGAACGAAATGTGACAACCCTAGTCATAGGTAAATTTGCCTTTGTGCCAAGTTAGGTAACTTTACCTAACCTCGAACAACATTACCTTTTCCAATAACTCCAGAAATAGAAGTTTTATAAGATTGAATAATTGGATACACCATAGTAACAATATTTCCTATAATAATTTATATAATCCAGTGACCTGCACTTTATTTTCTGCAAGTAAAACCAATCTTTATGCGATGACACATCAAATGCAATTGACCACATGCAATGAAAACGCACACTACTTTGATAGTTGACGAAGTTGCCAGCTTGAAAAACTTTTTGAGATACCACAATTTATCATAGAATCTACCAATAAGAGTAAAATTGTGCTAACTGACACAGATAAAAAAATATTTAATGTAAACTAGTACAGGGTATGCTTAGGTAAAGATGCTCACGGAAAGTAAAGATGCCACGATTGACGGTGCATATTTCTATTTCGCTTGATGAATATCTATAACATTGGGAACATTGGCAGATTGGTAACTACTTACTACGGTAACGACTTTTATTTAGGTAAGTAGGTACCCACCTGGTTACTTCCCTAAATAAGTCTCAGATTAACATGCTTCTCATAATTATGTGCTACTTTACTTAATTTTAATATTTAAGTACCTACATACATTAAAGTGTATTTTATAAAAACAAATAGATATTATTTATTAACTGTTAGGGAATACTTATTATAAAATTCTAACATATCTAAGGGGTCTGAGCATAAACTCAGTGAATTAGATAAATATATCTTCAAATAAAAAACTGGACAAAATGTTGTTATCCCCTGGCAAACTAAAGCGAGAGAGCTGACAAAACCAACATCGACCTCACCTCACTCACCGCGTTTCATTAGACGAGTTGCGTGTTTCGGAATTCGGTTCGTTGTTTGGGTGTGTCGTCAATAAAAAGTACGTACAATTTCATAATTTTATACAATATCTTACTTTAATTGAGTAATAAATAAAGTGTTAAACAGTTTAGTGCTTACAAACACGATATTACGTAGTCACTCAAAGGCAGGTGAATATTTGCCGGTATGCGCCTATGCGGGATTGTAAAAGCCGGTCTGCGTTTAGAGTAATAATCGTTTTATTTTTAGAGCAAGCGTACCGTGCTGGAAGTTGTTTATACCTAATTTAATTTTTTGTTCAGGATTCAATCATCATGAGTGGACAACAGTATTACCCCTACAAGGTAAGAAAACAATTTCTAAATAACTTCCTACATAGGTACTTAAGTTGTAGTTAAGCCTACCTAACTTTATTTCTATAGACTTCTCACGAGATGATGTCATTTCGGTGAAGGTTATTTGGCAAACGAAGTTGCAATACTTACATGAGCACGAAAAATTAATATGAATCATAGGTTGCTATCCTATGTAGAGTTAGAATTGTTATTGTATTTAGAGCCTAAGCTTTTTCACGAGTTCAAAGTACCTATACGACATAAACTTGTATTTTTCTCTTAAATTATATCCTACAGTAGACAGGTTAAGGTAATTAGGACATCCAAATAATAAGGTACCTATTTTCCATGGAGTTACCAGGAAATCGGCCGGGTAACGATCACGCCCAGTCGTCCTATTCCCCAACGAAATCGTGCTAAGGTCATCTTAATAGTAGGAGGAAAATTCCACTGGTCGATATACCGGAAAAATAATGTAGCAACTTCCCAATGTAGATGCAGTTTAATAAGTCCCTATTCATAAGTAATAAGGCTAATTTTTCATGTATTGTGTACAGTGCACCCCCACCGTATACCCAGCAGAGCCCTTCGACCCTGCTGCGGATGCCGAAACTCTAAGGAAGGCGATGAAGGGCTTCGGCACTGACGAGAAGGCAATCATAGACGTCCTTGGCAGACGCGGAATTGTCCAACGTCTTGAGATTGCCGAAACCTTCAAAACTAACTATGGCAAGGTAAGTTGGTTTAGAGAAGAATTAAGGCGTAAACAAACAAATGGGTATATTAGTATTGGACAAAAACACTTATACTTTCCACTAGTTTTATTTAATTTTTCTAACCGACACCATTTCACTACTGAATGCTCATGTTATTAAGTTTTTTTAAACCTATGGTGCAGAACTATCAGGGATTTCCTTTGAACATTTTATCGAAACGGATATCAATTAAAAATAAACAATCTGGATTGTGATTGTGTAATGAATTGGTAATGAACAATTAAAACATTTAAGATGTAATATAAGTAACTCAATTAGCCATAATTTGTTTTTACTTTCGTGTTGAGCGTAAGATTAAATTAGAAATTAACTTTCTCTTTTACATCGTATTCGCGTATTTTTCCAACGTCAAGTTACAACTAAGAATAGATTACAGTTGTCATTTAAAGTTAATAGGTATATTGAAATCTCAGATCCATTATAATGTTGATAAGAGATTAGAAAGGAATTTGTCTTAATTATTTTGATACTCGTATATAAAAAAAATGTCTTCGCGGTCCATCTTTACTGTGGGGTCTAATAAACATGTTTAAAGCAAAGAATTGTTTGATTTAGATTTTTTTTTCTTTATTAGCCATAGGTAGTCAGGGTTAGGTTCTTAAATGAACTTTAGAACAGTTTCAACTCTCTGTTTTATGAAAAAGTTAATAAAACCTTGGTTAAGTTTAAAATTTGAAGGAATATTGAACTACTCAATTAATAATTAAACTGTTCAATAGATGTGAATGAAAATTAACTTGGCACAGCAGGGCAAGTATCGTTGTAGGAAGAGTTTGTCTTGTCTTGTGAAATTAAAAAAAAATGTGTTGATTAGGTCACGTCATCGACATTTTTTGCGATATTATTGGTTACATATTGACAAACTTTTCCGATGCCATGTTCACAGGCCGGTAATTTCCTAAATTGGCCTGAGGCTGTGCATCTACTTATGTACGAGTATATTCCGGTAATGCGTTCCTCCATAAGAATTGGTAACAAGATTACATAGTATTCAATGAATTATTGAATAAATATTATTAGGTACTTAGGTATAATTATAACCTAACGCATTGTATTTAATTCATTTAGGTACTTACCTACCTTTGTTTTTGGCTGAAGAAATGAATATAGGTAGGTATATGTAATGTATGTAGTAACATTTTACTACGTTCATTTCTGAGATTAAAATTAATTATCTAGTTACTAGGTATCTACCCAATTGTTTGCTTTTACGACTATCTTATCACTTACGAGAAAGGTATTTTGCTCATAACATGAACCAAAATATACTTTGCTTATGTCATAGTTTGACCTAGCTAATTATCTCAATTATATCTTCGTGGTTTCAGTGGTTCAAAACTTACGTGTCTACAGCCTCAGTACTATAATCAGTAGTAAACGGTTTAATTCATAATAGAGACCTTGGTGTATTGTAGGTTATTCTTCCGCTGAATTAGTCATGCTCATTGCTGATTCACGGAGTTTCTTACGAATGCATTGGCATTCAACGATTGCTTGCTTCCGTCTCTTTAGACTTTATGACTAAGAAATCTTACAACATTGTTAAGATTAGCAATCAACATCATTGTGTACCTTTGTAGGTCCGCTTATGCCAAACTACTCTGCATTTAGTAACTTAGTTTACAAATTCCACCTAAACAAAAATTACTTAAGTCTATATGTTATCTATAGGTAGGTATGATATTAGGTGTAGAAAATAGAAAAGTTATCGGAAATACAGTAGGTAGGTATGTAAATAGTTTCTGGTAATGTGAGATTGTTTATGATAGCAATTTATTTGAATGATCAAAACTATCATACCGAAGTAGGTAGGTACTTAATACCTATACATTTCGGGATGGTCTTAAGTCTATAATACTGCAAAGTAGATTCGGGAAGGATGCTATAGTTATTCTTACTTCGTTCACGCGTTGATTATTAATTTGAATGGATCTAACTTCCATCCTCATAAGTATAGACTATTTCCTGAATTGACAAATGTATTTTTTTTTATCCTGGTATGTACAATGTTCTCGTGGGAATTGAAAATTTAAAAAACTATGCCGCGGTATATAATTATTTAACCTAACGCACTGTCGATTCAGATCGTCCTAAAACTAAGTAGGTACCTATAGGTACCTAAATTTACTACATAAGGTCCCTCTATAATTGTAGTTAGGAGGCAATACGATGATATAAATTTCTTTGGCGAGGATTCTCTTATAATCCTAAGTGTAATTTCTTGGCTATTTGCATAGTCTTATTAAAATAATCATCATTCACCGAGCCTTTTCCCAACTCAGTTGGGGTCGGCTTTCCAGTCTAACTGCGATTCGGCTGAACTTCGATATTTTCCGTGAAGCGACTGCCATCTGACCTCTACAACCCATGGGCGATATCGAATTTTTGTAGTTAGACCGGTCGGATTTTTGATTTAGGGCTCCAACCACCCCTAACGACTGCCATAGATGTTAGTATGACAACCGGGACCGACGGCTTAACGTGCTCTCCGAGGCACGGAGGGGTCTCAATGTCTTAAGAAATGGTCACCCATCCTAAGACCGGCCTGAGTCGATGTTGCTTAACCTTTGCAATGTGTTAACATTGTCGGTTACCACTAGACCACGAGCCCGAGTCTTATTAAAATAATGTGGTCCTACATTTTGTTATTAGCAATTCAGTCTACTTATAATAAATAACTTCGAGCACGTTTTCGTTCATGTTATCGTATTTATAATTCAAATAATGCAACCGCCATATGTTGATTGAATTAAAACCAATATATCACGTACCTACCTACTTACGTAGCCAGTACAATGTTGCTAATTTTGGCCTCGCGTTGCTAAATGGTAATGTACTAAAAATAGCACATTATTTGAGCGTAAAATTGTTAATTGATAAGGTTACTGGGATTACAACTCTGTTTTATATTGAAATAACTTCAAAATTGAGCGTTAAAAGAATTGCGAATAGAACAAAAGATAAGTACCCCCAGATAAGAAAATTCCATTACAATCCTTTTAATAATGTTTTCTCTCTCAGGATCTGATTAGCGAACTGAAGAGCGAACTAAGCGGCAACTTGGAGAATGTGATCGTCGCACTGATGACGCCACTCCCTCATTTCTATGCTAAGGAGCTTCATGACGCTGTTGCGGGGGTTGGCACTGATGAGGAGGCTATTATTGAGATCCTCTGCACACTCTCAAATTATGGCATTCGAACAATCTCTGCCTTTTACGAACAACGTAAGTACCTATAAAAATAGCTGGCTATGTGCCTATTTAGACTATTCATACTAAACATAGGAAGGTATTGAACAAAACACCGAAACAGTTACCTATATTTTTCCACTCTCTGATAATGCTGTGAGTGAGGTGAAAACTGGCCACCGAAATCGAATATATTGAAAAAGTTTTTTTTCTATAGAATTCCTATTTAGGTTGACCATGTTACGAGTATTTTACAAAACAAAGTACAACACCACGGAACACCAATTTTATAATGCCAATAATAAAATGCATTTAATCGCGTGATGTCATGCATGAATAGTCTGCGGCTATTATGTACATGCAATAACGGTTAATAGTTGATAAGTACCTAATAAAAATATACCTACCTAATTTTGAAATATCACGAAGGTAGGTATATAATTTGAACTAGAATATTAAACTATATAGGATACTTAGTTGACTAACTATAAGTACCTATACTTTTGATACATGTAGAATAATATTTTCCTGGTTTGCATCCATAAAACGTAAGTTGAAATAATTTAAGGAACTAACCAACCTCTAAGTAACTATGTAGTAAGGTCTTGATTTGAATTTAAATTAAAAGTTTATTAAGGCCAGCCCAGCCATAAGAGCATGTAAAAAGATTTTGATTACGTGAACCGCCGCGGTAACAATTAAACCGTTTGCCTCAGCAGTAATTTTTAGGTAAGTAATAAAAAACATAAATAAGTAATTAAAATTCCTAAAACAACGCGATCTAGGCTCCAGAGAATTAGCATTGCTATTCAACATTACAATACCTCGGTACATACTGCTGACATTCTGAGAACCTTTCCAGTTTCTTTGTAAATATTGTAACTACGTACAAATTACCTAATAATTCAATTATACTGAATAAATAAAATTAGAACTAGGCAAATGAAATTACATTGGTACAACTATTGAATTAAACAGTAATACATAGTTACGATTATTTATCACGATAAGTTGATTAATTAAACAACACTTGTTTTAATATGTACAATCGATATTATCGGTACCTATTCATTAATGTATTTTTATCGATATCAGTACGATACCCACTCATGTTGGTTGGATTAATTTTGTGTAAGTAAATCATTATTATAGTGCGTGATGTATTTACATTAGAAAGTAAGTATGTACTTACTTATGTATTATTAGATATACCTTTGTTAAATGATTATCAAAGTATGCACACAGATAAAAGGTAAATAATCTACATCTGCACTACTATTATAAAGAGGAAAGACTTGTATTTTTGTGTGTATGTTTGTAATGAATTAACTCAAAAACTACTGTGCCGATTTCAAAAATTCTTTCACCATTGGAAAGCTACATTCACCACTTTTTATCCCGGTAATGTGTTCCCACGGAACCGGGAACGAGTAAACTAAATAACGCGGGCGGAGCTGCGGCGATCAGCTAGTAGGTGTTTAAAACCTTACTTGCATTTACAAACGACTGACAAAAAACATTGACCTTGATACTTGACAATAAGCAATTACGGTAATTTCCTATGAACATCAAGAAGGTACTACATGCCAAGTTCACAGAAGCTTAGAAACCATTTACCATGACGACCAACCTTAAATTAAACCTTTGTCTGTTCAAGTAATTAATATCTACCTACTTAGTAAACATCATAAAATCATAAGTCAAAGACTTTATAGGGTAGTCCTATATAGGTTACTGAAAAATACATTCTACATGTCATTTTATGTATGAGTAAGAGGAGTTTGATTTTTGCTGAGCGCAGGCTTTTTAGGTTACCTCTGGCGCTCCGCAGAAATCGGGCTCCCAGATACTCACATACCGAACAACGTTCCTTGTCCTGCACCTGGAGCTAGTTAGGAATAACTAGTTCTTCTGTGCTATCGGGACTATCAACTAATCAAGCATTACCTTGACATTGGCGAATCATCGATCATTATCGATGGAGCCACGTTTTTAAAAGAAGAAGAAGAAGAATGTATGAGTAATACATTATGAAATGAAAAGTATAGTATATGTATATGAGTATTTTCTTTATAAAGAAAAGGGAACGGGAAACTAAACTACCTATACGTATAGCTGGTAGGTACTTAGAACTTCACGAATCGGTTCAAGGTTCAAGCGTCTTCGAGTAAATTGAATTCCGACGAATTTAGATCCTCCTTTTGAAGTCGTCTAATTAAATGCTCAGACTGTAATTCTGTGTATTAGATTTAGAATTCAATTAGAATTTCTGTGTATTAATTTTCTATTTTATTTATTACCTACTTGTCAGGTTTGATGTATCCCACGTGCTTTTATGAGCGTTTTGTATATCACAGTGTACGGCAAGAGTTTGGAATCCGACCTGAAGGGCGACACATCTGGCCACTTCAAGAGGTTGTGCGTATCCCTGTGCATGGCCAACCGTGATGAGAACCAAGGTGTAGATGAGGGTGCCGCAAGGTCTGATGCCGAGGCGCTCGCAGCCGCTGGCGAAGGGCAGTGGGGTACTGATGAGTCTGTGTTCAATTCTATCCTCATCACTCGATCTTACCAACAACTAAGACAGGTACGTTTCTAATGGTTTTGTTTTTTATATATAGGTAAACAAATTCGGTCACGACTCCGTGACATATTAGTTTTACGCGTAGTTAGGTAGGTAGATTACTTACTTTTTTTGTTCAATTGACCTTTTTGATAATAATGGAATTTAAATTGCACAATAGGCTCGTGATCGATATTATAAATATGCCTTAGTATGCATTTGAAGTTAGTCAGTTTTTAAGCAAAAAATTCCAAAATTATGAGGGAAGCGTTTTCGTAATGGAGGTAGGTAGGTACTTCTAAAAAATACCTAACTGATTATGAGCTACAGAAAAATCCGAAGTTGGGTTGAAAGGTGATATAAATAAAGGCAAACATAATTGTAGCTTTATCAATATAGGTAAATACTGAAATATAATCCTATCTGCAGCAAAAACCACTGGAATGACATTGAGACTGGCCGATAATACAGTGCTTTAGGTTATTTTAGCGATGATATGCGATTCGGGAAGGATTTTCGATATTCAAGCACTCGTACGTTGAATTTATTATCCCGTTAATGTTCCCGTGGGAATTAAAAATAACAGGAATCCACGTAATCTCATTTGAAGGCAACGTACTGTAAACTATTTTAAAAACGCTTATTCGATTCAATCCAATGGAACGAAAGTGATCGGATCGGATAAGAGTATTAGTAATCCAAAGGCACTTTAGATGACTCATACATAACCGGGGTATTTGCAAGGCAAATTGATTCGAAATGCATAATCCTTTGATGCACCAGCTTGATTTATCTGACATGTTGCAGATATTCGCTGATTTCGAGGCGATAAGTGGCAAAGATATTGAAGAGTCTATCAAAAAGGAATTCTCTGGAAGCATCGAGAAGGGCATGCTTGCTATTGGTAAGTTAATGAATTCGTATTCACAACTACCTCGCTGATTTCATTGCTTTTGGGTTCCAACGGAAGGGATGGGTCCGGTCTGGTAGAATTTTAACCTTCTCAACAAAGTTTTGATAATGTTCATGAGCATCTAGCTCGGGTGTAGTATACTAGGTAGTATGATTTGTGTGAGGATTTTAAACTAAAAACCTATTGTTTTACAAACGTAGATAAGTAAGTACTCGTCTTCTATTTGGATCATTCACTACCTCTATATGCCAATAACAATAAGTACCTACACGCAACAACAATATAACACTAAAACTACACTACAGACTAAAAACAACACAAGGTCATGACCAGACATAGGCGATCTGGCCTCATAAAGTCATTCAACTTTTTATTAGTTAATACATACCTACTTATCTACATATTATTACTACCAAGGTTATAATAATTGTAATGCTAGCCGTCAGTCCCGGGTCAGGTTTCTCACGGGTAGGAAAATATTTTTTTTTGCTAAATAAAAGCCTATAAAAAAATAAGTTACTGGTTATAACATCAGCTATTTATGCTATTGGCCAGTGTAAGTCTCCACAAACGGTTCAGCCGTTTCAGAGATTTAGCCCAAAAGTACCTATTTACTTTTATACCAACTGGACAAACAGCCACTTTAATTTGATTTTTTTATAATATGTATTCCTACCAAGATAATAATATGTAAGATTCGAACACTATGTATTAAATATTATCCGTGAGTAACGATCATATTTCCACTTAGGCGTGAGGTTTGTCACAGCTATATTTACCTTTACCTCCAAATAGACCGACATGACGTTATTAATACCGCGAATGGTGATAAAACCTTTATAAACATTGCTATTTTGACCATTTTCCTTAACTAGCTAGGGATAAATATTAAATAAACAAAGAGTACGTACGTACTTGTTTTAAAAAATACCAACCCTTATATGTAAGGTACCTAATTGGACTATGAACCTATTATTGTCATAATAAACATTTACTACTAGAGCGCTGCCTGATTGCCTTCGCCTGTACTTATTAGGTACAGGTATACTTAGGCAATTATACTCTAACTTTCCTGAAACGGCAATAGGCTTGACCTATTACATGGGACCAACAAAATGACGTCGTACAAACTTTAACGTTCTTAAGAAGAAATTGTATTTATCTCTGTATAATACATGATGAACAAACTACACTATTCTACAGATTTATTCCATTTATTTACAGCATTATCAAAGGTTATACCTACTGCACCGTCTTACATTATCTTCAAGCCATTGTCGAACTAGCTAAAATCTTCACACACATGTGGGTAGATAGAAATTAAGGTTTTTTTTATTTTATTTTATATTGGGTTCGCCAAATTGACGCCGCCCGCCTGGTGGTAAGTCGGGACGACGTCTAGCGATTATGGGCCACTCTCACAGCATACAATACTATAGAGTGGCCCTCAACTTGACGACCTACTGATGTGCCTCTTCACGCTCCGCTTAAAGAACCCAGGATTATATGTGGGAGGAAACACGTGCACAGGCAAGGCGTTAAGAAGGTTAAGAAGGTAGTGGTAGGGAATTTACCCTTAAAAATGGGAAAATAGTGAATTTGTGGAATAGGTTCCACGAAGTGCCGACAATCGAAAGTATTAACTATATCTCTCTGTATAACATGTGAAAAATCAAAATTAAAAAGACTAGATTGCTTGTTAATAAATCAATTTGAAATTTCTAGTGAAATGCGTTAAGAGCAAAGTTGGATTCTTTGCCGAACGCCTCTACTACTCGATGAAGGGAATCGGGACCAACGACAAGACCTTAATCAGAATCGTCGTGAGCCGCTCCGAAATCGATCTCGGAGACATCAAACAAGCTTTCCTTGATAAATACGGCAAACCTCTTGAAAACTGGATCTCTGTGAGTGAACTTTCTTTAACACTAACTGCACTATTAACACTATTTTTAGGTATTACTTAATTATCACTCAGTATTTTCATTCATTATCAATTTGTGAAAATAGAATTGCGTTCATATGAAATAACAATTTATCAGTAATTATTATCAGTGATGCGATTTAAGGCGCCGCTTTGTATAGAGAATCGTCATCTACCATTAGTTTTACTATCTATGGTAGGCTGTAAAAAACTTTACAGTTACTCCTGAACACAACTAAGGGCTCTGTTCCTAATCAATGAAGCATTCTTCTTAGCAAGGGAATAGCTGGTGGTTCAAGTCCACCTACTCCGCATTATAGATTATTTGAAAAAGTTAGTTTTCTGCTTTAATCAGACAGGATACATGTTAAAGGACAATAATTAATGAACTCTGCTGTATCTTTTTCAAAAACTACTTCACATATTTTAATTTTTTATTAGCATCTTGCATTTTTTTGTCTATCATGTAACTAACATTTCGAATTTAGCATCGTAGTAGCAAATATAACATGGTATAATAACCATTCGCAACCACAAAGTCGCACAATAATCATTTCAGTTGTACAAATCCATGCATATTATGTATTTGTGTAACTAACAGCATGGAGAATATTGTTTAAATTAGATAAAGGCTCTGACTGACCCATTACTTATGTATGACTTATGAATATAGAAATCGGCATCGTCCACACGCTTTAATAACTACTCGTTTCTTCAACGCGCATGTGAGATTCTACGTAAATCATTGGATCAATAATATGGGATCTTAACATGCTACATTTTGATATTTGGATTCATTCATTCATAACTTTAACCAAAAGTATTACATAAAAATGTATACAGATCTATACCTTCGTTCAAAATGTCATTTTTACGGATTTCTGTTGTGTTCGTTATAAATAATATGGGCGATGTCAATGAATCAATGGTTTCTAAAAACTATGGAAGTTTAGAAAGTACCCCATTTTGATTACAGGATGACACTTCCGGGGATTACAAGAAAACTCTGTTGGCTATTGTTGAATAAATTGTGGGCTCACCAGGTCATCATGACTACGGTCCCGATAAACAGCTCGAATACTTTAAGTTCTGTCAATTTATTAGATTTATTGCGTACCTGTCAAGGTATAAAACTGACCACTTAACCGTTCTAGTCAGCCCTCCGAAACTGCCATACTGAACAGGAAGTGCGTATAGGACGGTTACGTGGTCAGCAAGCATATGTAGGGTTACCTACGACGGGTGTAATTTTCCTTGAAAAAGATCTGTATATTTTGCTTCGTTAGCCATAATCAATTAATCACTCATGTATCTTAGCACTTTAGAGCTTAACTGCTTGTGTGTGTGCTCGTATGAGGTTAGCGGTATCCAGGCTGTTGACCAGGCGTTTGACTTGTTTTACAGTCGCTGTTACACTTTTTTCAGGAGGATTTAGCAGGCCCACGCGGTCTTCTCCTATCGACAATGTGTTACTAAAGCCGCTACCATGCATACCATATAACACTCAGTATAATGAGATCCGTAATGTGTGACGATGCTGCAGTGTGGATTATTTTATTAATATTTTAATTAATCGTGAGACGATATTATACACAATACTATAATTATTATGTTGCATTTTTAAAGACCAATTGATCTGTTAGTAAATAAGATTTATTTTTCTATGATGCTTTTGAGGTAAGAAGTGCACAATATGTGAAGCAGCAAGCATAAGTAATGGGCCAGTAGTTGCGATTTTTTTAGCATGTATGATTGGTAGTATTATGTCGATATTCTTTCCAGGATGACCTAGGGGGTGACTACGGCAATGCGCTAGTCACACTTTGTGCTTAAACATCCTGCTGAAAACTGGATTTTTTTGAATTTTTGTTTGGACTTTATTTTTAGAAGTTTTTTTTTTATATAACTTAAGTTGAGCATGCTATTCAAAATTGTGCTAGTACATTGTGAAATATAATGATTTGCAGGACGATACGAAAGGCGACTACAAACGAGTGTTACTCACATTAGTGCACTAAATGAACGCATAATAAGCCACAAGACGTTACGTACCGGATAGACAAATTAATTCCATTGCATTATTGTGTGTGCTGCCTTAACATTATATAATTGTTGAGATTTTTAGAAAAAGCTTTGATATTTTTGTGAAAAAAAAAGAGATATTTATTGATGCTGTAGTTTTTGTTGTCTACAATTTACACAATATTTACATATAATTATTTTTAATTAAACTACTATGTATGTTGACCTGTGTTTGATTCGACATCCCTGATACCGTCTGATGATATCTGAAAGATAACGTTTTAATTAAGTATTTTAATAATGTTATTTTTAACAGTTTCTCAATTATGAGTCTAATTGCTAGAATCTTATTCCACTACCAACCATAAAGAATACTGGGAAATATAAAAAAAACATTTGTGTCAATCGACATAAATCCAACCAATGATATCGCCAGAAAATTACAGAAACCGGCTAAGTGCGTGTCTCGCTCACGTTTGTCGTATGGGAGCTTCTTTAATTATTTATTATATTGATTTTTAGTGTTTGTTGTTATAGAGGAAAGATAAATACATCATCTGTGAAAATTTCAACTTTCTAACTATCACGGTTCATGTGATATACGCTGGAGACCTGGAGACAGACGGACAGGACATCGACGTATCAGTAATGGGGTTCGAGAACTCTTTGTGTACGGAACGTGATCGTTTTTTTACCAGCGATACCATTGGTTGGATAATTATGTCGGTCGAGTGAAATCGATGCTTCCATGATATCAATTAAGTTTTAAGTAACTACAACTATACATGCAACCGCAAATACGTGTGTGTCCCTTAGCAGTGGATTTACGTTATCTACTGTGGTAACCGGAGATTGAATTCACTGCAAATTACGTCCATTGCGCCTGCGTCCAAGCTACAGCGGGCCTAGCACAACCATCGTCGACTTCATAAATTTTAAATATTTTATTGAGTTCCGTTGTCCCCATTCCATGGGGACAGTCTTAATGGGGACAACAGGAATAGACCCTTCAATCGATGAAGACGCAGAAAATAAAAGGCCGCGATATCATTGGTGAAATATGTCGGTCGACTTTAGTCAACACTGCCATGCTCTGAAGAGGCCAAACATGTGGCCCAAGTCCGCCGGGCGCCACTGGAAATACCTTCTGGTACGCCCCAGAAACGCCCGGAGCGGACAGGGCCTCGGGCGGCGGAATTAAAAAACACTGCCATGCTCTTAGGACAGGTGTCGATATCTAATGAGTTCCATTCGTTCACAAAATGACGCGCTTTGAAAGAATTAGAAAAACCTATTAAAAATTCCTTGATTGAAGTATGTAGAATAACTAATTAAATATTGGATGAATGCGGATATCTGTTGATAAAATATTTCTTGTTTCTGTTTGGCTCGTTGTCAATATTAGTATTAGTAAACCATTACTAGGAAAGCCCTAGTAGATCGTTGGCTACGTTCCAACTGCCACGTCAACAGAGTGACTGATTCATAATAATTTTGCTTTCCTATGTCATTATTAATTTTATATAAATACATAGTTGTTTTTCCCATTTGACCTCCCATTCCTCCCAGCATGTACGTCTAGCTTTGCTAGAGTGGTTAACGGGAATACTAGGAACGTAGGTAGGTATTAGCATTGCTACTATTCTTTAATAAAAGTACGAACTGAATCGAAAACACAATGATAATAGTTCTCTTCCCAAGGGGAATGCCCTTGTCAATTGAACCAAGAATCCCTACATCAAAGAAAATAGACAAAATTCGACTAACTACTACGGTAGTCGTTGCTTATTTCCTGACACGCCCTTATAGCTGTCTGAGGAATGATCATGCCTCCTTACGCTTTGGTTCAATTGGCATGAGCATTCTCTCTGGAAAGGAAACTGTCGCTATGGATCGAATCCAGCCTAAGATGTGTTTGCATAATGTAAAAATGTTTAGAGAAAAAAACGTGTCCCTTCGTCCAGCATACTCACCATGGAATCCTGATATTACATGAATGCCAAAAAATTGTGCTGAAATAGTGCTAATTAGTGCCCAAAGGAAAAAAATTGTGCTCTTATACTTAAGAAATTACAGCCATTGTTCGATTAGTATGCTGGACGAAGGTTTCGCCCAGCATACTCACCTCCGTTTGTGAAATCTGTGTACGCTTCAACCGTAATTCATACTTCAAAAAATTATGCCCAAATAGTGCCAAATGGTGCCCAAAAAAGAAAAAACGGTGCTCTAATAACTCCGGAGTTATAGGCTTCGTTCATTGAGTATACTCACTTTACTACGCGAATACCGAACGAGCTATAGGTACAATTTACGGGTTAAAAAATTGTGCTTGAAATAGTGCCCAATATCAGTCCAATTTTCGCTTGACTTTTGACCTAGAAAACCATTAAATTTAATTGTAAACTTTTACATAACATTAGATTTAGTACAGTCGAGTTCAAAACTTTCTAATAACTTACATTTTGTATAATAATTTTTTAACCCCCGACGTAAAAACGATGGAAATTTGACGTGTCTGTGTTTATGTGTGTGTGTCTGTGGCATCATAGCTCCCGAACGGATGCGATTTGATTTTGTTTGTTTGTGGATGCGGCAGATATAGAAACAATTTCTATGTTACAAAAGAGGGCAGTCCGTGCCATTTATTGTTTAGGTAATGAGATTCTCTTAGGGAGCGATTTAAAGATATTAATATTTTAACTGTAGCTTCCCAATATATATTTGATAACATACTGTATGTCAAGAAAAATATATCTAGCTATACTAAAGTAAGTGACGTTACAGACAGAAATCTACGTAATAAAAATAAACTACTCCCTCCGTGTTATCTGCTTAGCAAGGTTAGTCATTCTTTCAAAGGGGAAGGTATACGCTTTTATAATAAATTGCCTGAATCGGTCCTTTGTATGTCCGACAATAAATTTAAAACCTTTATAAAGACCACTTTATGTCAAAAAGCATATTATAAGACAATTGATTACCTTAACGATAAAAGTGTCTGGCTTGAGCATGGTGCAGGCGCCTCCTGAAATGCCGTAATTGTAGCATATTTTGTACTTTGGTGACAATATACTTTTCTTTTTGTGCATTATACACGCCCTTTTTGACTTTGACACGGGACCAATGCACATTTAGTCTTAAGAAAATGTATAAATGAGTTAATTATTGAAAAAGAGTGACCGAGAGTTTTATTGCCAGGTTCTTTCTCTCGGTTCTACTTATTGCTTTGCGAATCGGGCAGTACTTGTAAATATAGAAGCAATGACATTTTTTTTATTTTAAGTACCTACTGACGTTTGTAAGAGCCATTTAGTGACCTATACAAATAAATAAATCATTTCATTTCATTAGTAATAAATAATGTAAAAATATGTTTTTTTATTGTTAAACCTTTTATTAATCGAACTATTGGATCTTGTAAATATAAAAAATTGTACACTAAAAAAAAACTGTATAATATATTTCCTTTTTACAAATTGTCAAGATCTCAAATAGGTACCTACCTATTTATTTATTTTATTGGCTGCAATAGACTATTAGTGCCAAGACATTTTTTTGGGAAATATTTCACCCTACAAGCAGTGAAGTAATACGAGTAGATTTCATTTACGCTTACAATTTTATTTATTTATAAAATAAAAAATTAATAAAAATTAAAACTGAACTGAACGATGCCTATAACTCCGGAGTTATGAGAGCACCGTTTTTTCTTTTTGGGCACCATTTGGCACTATTTGGGCACAATTTTTTGAAGTATGAAGTATGGTTGAAGCGTACACAGATTCCACAAACGGAGGTAAGTATGCTGGGCGAAACCTTCGTCCAGCATACTCATCGAACTATGGCTGTAATTTCTTAAGTATAAGAGCACTATTTTTTTCCTTTGGGCACTAATTAGCACTATTTCAGCACAATTTTTTTGGCATTCATGAAATAAAAGGATTCCATGGTGAGTATGCTGGACGAAGGGACACAAAAAAACTGCTACTTCACCTCTGAGGTAACAGGCATTATTGGACAGTAGACTGCAAAAAATAGTGAAACAATAGAATTATAGTCACCTGGAATCTTGCAACAGCAACACTTGCTATATTGCTCTTCATCAACAAAGCGAGACGATGATTACTATCCTCTACAGTATGTGGAGTGGACAGCAAAAGTCGGACATTACAACGATGAGCCCAAGCGTCTCCCAACGCCCCAACTACTGACCCCCCAGATAGACCAACGCGTGTACTCATCTCATTTGTTAACACAACCTGTGAAATAAGGTAAGTACTTGAAGTTTTATGTTGAGTTTAAAAGATTCTTGCAACACCAGCACTAGCTATATTGCTCTTCATCAACAGCACGATGATTGCTATCTTCTACGGAATGGGGAGTGGACAGTAGAAGGTGGTCGTTACACCGATGAGCCCATGTGTCTCCCAACGACCTTGCTACTGAACTTAATTCCAGACAGACCAACGCGCGTACCTACTCATCTCATTTGTTAACCCTACTGTAGAATTACTTGTACGGGTATTATTATGTTAGGATAATTCACGCAACGCCATCTAGTCTCAAAATAAGCAGAGCTTGTGATATGAGTACTAGATAAACTGATATAAATACTTATTATACATTTTTTTGTAAATACATACATATTATACATCCAGACTTCGGTACAAACGTATGTGTCATCACACAAAGTTTGTCACCACCGGGAATCGAACCGAGACTCCGGTGTCGAAAGCGGATCTACCGACCACGCCACCGAAGCAGTCTTCAGCATTATATATAGTCCGAGACGCATAGGACTTTATATGGCTGTGCCATAGCGGCTGGCACGTAAGATTTTGTTGCCTTTAATCAACATTTCATCGCAAGTCAACGGGTTTCAAATTTTTTTCAAAATTGCAATATAGTTGCAACTTTTTATTAAATTCATTCGGACATTTTGGACATAATTATGTGTGCCCGGTGACGGCAATAGGCTTGCCCCCTATTACGTGGGACTAAAGATACTGGCAAATTGTGGGTTTGTAGTGCGCCTCTGCCTGCCCCTTGGGGATATAGGCGTGATATATATGAGTGTGTGTATGTGTGTGTGTGTGTGTGTGTGTCACCTGCAAATGTTGTAATAGCTATGATACTTGTGAAAAGTGGCGAATAATATGCCTGTGTATACCCGTTCTGACTGGACTCGACTCGGGCTCGGACTGCAGAAATTCAATTTAGTGGTATCATGGTATTTACCGCGATGAGTGTTCTGAAGAGCTCTTCAACCTGATCCCACCCTTTCCCTTCCGATCCCGAACAACGCGTGCCGGGCAGAGATGTCACCCTCATACCGTGGATACCGTCTTCGCGAGAACCGAGCGATTTAATCGTTCGTTTCTCTACCGAACGATAGTGGCTTGGAACGCCCTGCCTGCGCACGTGTTTCCTCCAACATATAGCCCTGGGTTCTTTAAGCGAAGCGTGAAGAGGCACATTACTGGGTCGTCAAGTTGAGGGCCGCTCTCTATAGTATTCCTGTGTACTATGAGAGTCGCCCGCAATCGCCAGACGTCGCCACGGCGGGTGGCGTAAATTTATCGAGCAAAATATAAAAAAAAAAAAAAAAAAAAATGGTTATCATCTGTCCTGGCTCTTGGAATATTGGTTACCGAGTGGTTACTCCTTCGGTATAATTAGACGTGATGATATGTATGTAATAATTATTATTCACCGAGCCTTTTCCCAACTCAGTTGGGGTCGGATTTCCAGTCTAACTGCGATTCGGCTGAACTTCGATATTTTCCGTGAAGCGACTGCCATCTGACCTTCACAACCCATGGGCGATATCGAAGTTCTGTAGTTAGATCGGTCGGATTTTTGATTTAGGGCTCCAACTACCCCTAACGACTGCCATAGATGTTAGTATGACAACCGGGACCGACGGCTTAACGTGCTCTCCGAGGCACGGAGGGGTCTCAATGTCTTAAGAAATGGTCACCCATCCTAAGACCGGTCTGAGTCGATGTTGCTTAACCTTGGCAATGTCTTAACATTGTCGGTTACCACTAGACCACGAGCCCTATGTATGTAATAATAATATTCCTAATCTGTTCAGGATATGATCTGTTTTAAATTTCATTTCAACTTACAGCAATCTGGTTTTGTATTGCAACCCTTTGTAAATCAGCCATCTGCCTAAATAGTATACCAGTCCTTTGTTTTAATGATACACCACCACCTTTGAAAGGGTACGCTATTGAATCTATTGCTATTAGTTTGATCTGAAAAGAAGATATTGAAATTCAAAAAAAAATTATAGTAACCATCCAGTAAAAAGAGTAAGTTTATTGCCAGAGTTTACAAAATGTTGGAATTACTTTTTTTTATTTATATCAGCAGTTTTAGCTGTTAAGGCTGTACCACTCATATTGCCGACGGCACAAGCCGCGGTGCGCTCGTGCATTAGAAGGCCGGGCGGTATTCCGTCCTAGCTTTTTCGTAGTATGTGCGGCTTTCTGCGCCGGTGGGTTGTGCCGCACTGTATGGGCGTTTTCACATAGCACGATAACGACACACGATATCGTACGTAGCTGCAGTAATTTTAAGGTAGAAATGTAAATTTTCGTGACGATATCGTGCAATGTGGAAACGCCCTATGTGGTAGCGCTTAAGCCTATTTTACACGACCGCTGGATAACGGATCATCATGTTCACAGGATTCAATGTTTCTACACGCACACACTTGGGTACGGCGAACAAATTACGCCGAATGGACAACGACCTCCCCTCGTTCGTTGTCCAAAAAATAGGCTGAGTAAAACAGTCCTTAGGGCGGCTCTTCCAACAGCTCTGAAACCTGTTATCCTCACCTACACCCGCTAAAGACTTGAGGTTCTGGCATCCAAAGAACATGTCTTTGTCCCCTAAAAGGTAGACAGACGCGTTTAATATTCCAATATTACGCCGACCCCTTTTTGGTCCCACGTAAGTATAGTGCCCAGACAGGGCTACATAGGCTATACTATATCATAACATAGTTTAAATTAAAGTCAGTCCGTCACTGTGTATGCTTAGATCTTTAAAACTACGCAACGGATTTTGATGCGGTGTTCGCCAATGGGTAGGGTGGATGGTTCTCGAGGAGGTTTTTGTGTATATAATTTGTCAAGCGGGCAGTAGGCTGTATAAGCCTTTAGCCCTATCTGGGCACTTTGGATATATTTATCAACACAAACAGAGGCCAACCTTCGTTGGTGTTTGAAATTAAGTCTGTGGTGAAATTAACACACTACATTCAGGAATAACATAATACATACAAGTAACTCCGATTATATACTTACATTTGGATGATCTTCAATAAACTTTGGCAATTGTTGCATTAAGGAACAGTAGGTTTCGAGACCAAAAGCATTGACATAATGTAGTCTCTTTAAAGCTTCATCTTCTGTTGTTTGCGGTGCATTTAGTAATTTCTGACATTTCATTAAACTTGCACTAAGGATTTCTAAAATTTTATTTAATAGTGAGATTGGACTCAAAACCACAATTACACTCTAAAGGTAAAATGGTTTCGCTCAAATTCTATAATGAATGTCAACATATGTAAGTACCTAAGTATAGAGAGTAGTAGTACTGATTGAAAATAAAATGCTTAGGTGCCAAAGTGGGTACAAGTTCCAGACCTCTAACAGCAGAATTGAATATTCAATCTCGATTAATATTTTGCTATCTTGGAGTGAGAGTTCATTGAATTCCTAATTTGAAATTGAATGGAATTGGTGCAATTACAATCCTGGATAGCAAAATTGGATCCAGATTGAATATAGAAATTGGCCGTAAGTCATATCAGGCCATCTCAACAAAAATGCAAGATAGGGTAAAGAGAAGATCTTTTAAACTGGTTAACAAGATAGATAATAAGTCAAGTTCTAAATCGTGAGAAGAAGTATGCATATAGATACTGAAAGATTAGCAAAATATAGCTACCCCTAAATCTGGATAGAGTAAAATTTGTATTGGTGTCAATGTATAAAGCCTCTGCATCTAGTCCACCAAGTTGTTTCGAAATTTGAACAGATGCACATAACTGTAAACTGGAAAAGAAAATATTAGATACTAGCTGATCGCCGCAGCTCCGCCCGCGTGATTTAGTTTACACGTTCCCGGTTACCGTGGGAACACATTACCGGGACAAAAAGTAGCCATGTTATTCAGGGTGAATGTAGCTTTCCAATAGAGAAAGAATTTTTGAAATCGGCACAGTAGTTTTTGAGTTTATTCATTACAAACATACACACAATAATACAATTTATTTCTCTTTATAATAGTAGTACAGATAACAATTCTTTAAACTTTCACAATTTACAATAAAGAACAAGACTGCCTCGGTGACTTGAATCAAATTATTTGTGTGATCCAGAAATGTTTGTTTCAGAGTTTGGGTGTCTTCTATGTATAATATGTATGTATTTAGAAATATATAAGTATGTTTATCAGTCGTCTAGATCCCATAAAACTAAGGCTTATATTCGTTTAATTTGGGCTAGATGACATCATGTGAGAATGTCCAAAAATATTTAATTTAATTTAAATATAAGAATGTTACTGTGATAATAAACCCAATTAAGTTCTGTTTATACATAATATCAGTTATGAATGCTAATATTAAATTTTCTCTTCTTTAATTGAAATCTTTACTTACTTAATTTAAGCTATTTTTATACATTAATGTAATTTGAAACGGGGATTTAAATTATATAGTAACCTGAGTCAAAACTTATTTCTATTAAGAATTTATCGGCCAGCAACACCACAAGTAAATAGGTACCTATTCAGAAATTATATTTACATTTTAATGGCCAAAAATTATACAAACCATAATTGAGTTTTACCAGAGCCAGGTAAACCAATTAACTCTGTGATGGTGCCTAGCTGCAATCCATCACTTCCTAAAATATTATCTAAATTCTGGCAGAAAGTTGGCACTGAGGGCACATTGGTTTCTTTCTGTAAATGGTAAGTACATAATAATCAAAAATGTATATTATCTGAACTGAAGATACTAATGCCAGTACTACTGGATCTGATCAGGCCAGTCGGCAACTTGTCTGAAAGACTGACTAAGTATACCACAATTGATTAATTCTTCCATCATAAATTAAAACTAAGGTTTATTAAAATCTCAATTAAGCCTTAGTATACTAAACTTTACACTACGAGTACGTAAGTCTTACCTGCCATAAATCTGTGGCGTTATAAATTTTAAAATTGGTCATAATTTTTCTTTCACATTAACAACATTTAATAAATGACGACAAACTTAAACTAAAATGAATTCCAATTCAAACAAACGTATGCAATATTTTTTTTGTACCAAAAAGTGGCAGTATCAAAGTTTTTAATTTCCCTCCATCCGACATTAGTTTTTTTTTTATTTTGATAAGGTAACCACAGATTATTCATAATGGAGCATGCCTGGCACCATAGGATAACAGTAATTACATATGGTTGTAGTATACGTTCATGGTAATTAATACTACTCCAGTCTACTCCATCCATGGCGAAAACGATAGCGCAGCAATCACGAGTAAAAACTTTCGCTCCTTCCCAATCCGATTCTCAAATCAGCCAATGAAAGTCCACTGACTCAGGCGTATTGAATCTCATTAGTAGATTCAGGAAAACGACCAATGAGGATTCGCAAGTGTATGCGCAGACGAATGTCCGATAGTGTGTACAGAACTAAAAAGTATCGGAACCAAAACCAATCCCAAAGTCTGATTTAAGCCAAACAAATAGGTTCGGTGACCAAGCCAGAAAATCTCAAAAAAATCTCTCAAACCGCCGTTGTCAATGTCACTTCATTGCCAATTTCATGCATGTCGTCCCGTGATGTTCCTGTCAAACTTGTTTTGTTTATGTTTGTAAAAGCAAAAACTGAAATATTGTAGATTTATTATTTATACCCGTACAGTACCCCACAAAAATGAATCACAATCAAATGAACATGCACGTACCCATGAATACTGTTCCAACACCCAACGTTGGGATGCAAATGCCGGTGCCAGGAACAATAATGCAACAACAATCACCTCAGCAAATGCAAGTGCAACAACCACAACCAATGCCGCAACAACCCAGCAAGATAAAATGGACAATATATCTAAAGTGAAGACACTGATGAGCTCCCTTCGAGAATCAATACCAGTATGAATATGTCACAGTACTATTTTACAAATCAATCCTTTTGTTGTATGAAGCATATTCAAAAATTGTTAAAAATATCTCTAACTTTCTCAGCTCACCGTAATAGTTAATTTTGTTATACTTTCAGATGACACTAAAGTCAGCCGCACAAATTTTACATCAAAATCACAATATTGATTCAAATTCACAGTAAGTACCTATATTTATTACTTTATTTACTACCGAATTTATCTGATGCATACTTAAAATCACGCTGGTTGCCCCGTAGAGGTATGCAGAGGCATATAATTGGGCCACTTTTCGCCACTAATTCTGCTGTTCTGACATAAAAGGTTGTATATCTGTTCCTGCTAAGCGGAAGCTATTGTATTTGCCAGAGCCTCCTCAATTTATCGGCAATTACACCACTAGCAGTTGAGATTGACTTGGGCCTCTAAGATCTTGGTGAGACCACTATGTATTCTTAACACACTTTTACTTATTACTAACTTAATCTATGTAACAGAAACATTCTTCTTCAATAAACCTTTATAATTCAAGTTTTTTTATATTGGGTTCTCCAAATTGACGCCGCCCGCCTGGTGGTAAGTCGTGACGACGTCTAGCGATTGTGGGCCACTCTCACAGCACACAATACTATAGAGAGTGGCCCTCAACTTGACGACCTACTGATGTGCCTCTTCATGCTCCGCTTACAGAACCCAGGGTTATAAGTGGGAGGAAACACGTGCATAGGCAGGGCGTTCCAGGCCACTATCGCTCGGCAGAGAAACAAACGTTTAAAACGTTCGGTTCTTGCGAACATGCTATCCACTGTGTGGGGGTGGCATCTCTGCCCGGCACGCGTTGTTCGGGATCGGAAGGAAGAGGGTGGTATCAGATTGAAGAGCTCTTCAGCACACTCGCCGTGGTAAAT